>BLSH010404266.1:699331-722802 GCA_018402905.1 Glandirana rugosa | reverse complement strand
GGAGCGGGTACCTGTTTTTGACAGGTACCCTGTCCCCACTTTTGGGAGACCGGGCCGTGGCAAAGTACGTCACATAGCTGGCCCCTTTCTCCTCCTTCCCCCGCCGCCGGGCCAGAAGGTGAATGCACGTATTGCGCAGTAGGGACCTGGCTGTGAAGCCATAATGTTTTACTGCCAGGTTGCCTTACCCGCAATGGCGGAAACATCAGCTGCGGTGCCGACATCGCTGGACTCCAGGACAGGTAAGTGTCCTAATATTAAAAGTCAGCAGCTACAGTATGTGTAGCTGTTGGCTTTTAATTTTTGGAGGGATGGGCGGACCTCCACTTTAACCACTGGCCAACCAGCCGCCCATGTGGAGTCCTTTTTGGTTCCAGCTCGAGAGGAGAAGACATCCATAGTGAGTACACCAAGCAGTACACTAACACCAGGACAGATAGGCACACAATTCACCTCCTGATGCCCCCCCCCAGTTAACCCTTTCACTACCTGTCACTGTGTCACCAAGTTTTCAGATTTTTCACTGATCACTGTATTGGTGTGTTAGGACAGTTAGTGGTATTAGTGGTAGGCCCAGGTAGGTTTAAGGTCCCCTCATTAACCCCCTAATAAAGGTTTAACCCCTTGATCACCCCCCAGTTAACCCTTTCACCCCCTGTCACCAATGTCACTAGTATAGTGTACAGATCTATTTACTGATCGCCGTATTAGTATCACGGGTGACACTAGTTAGCTAGTTAGCCAGTTAGTGTCACCGTTAGTCTTATAGCATCAGGGTACCCCCATATATTACCTAATAAAGGTTTTACCCTCTGATCGCCCCCCAGTTAACCCTTTCACCCCCTGTCACAGTGTCACTAATATAGTGTACAGATTTCTTTTATGATCACCGTATTAGTGTCATGGGTGACATCAGTTAACCCTTTCACCCCCTGTCACCAGTGTCACTAGTATAGTGTACAGATCTATTTACTGATCGCCTAATTAGTATCAAGGGTGACACTAGTTAGCCAGTTAGTGTCACCGTTAGTCTTATAGCATCAGGGTACCCCCATATATTACCATATTACCTAATAAAGGTTTTACCCCCTGATCGCCCCCCAGTTAACCCTTTCACCCCCTGTCACAGTGTCACTAGTATAGTGCACAGATTTTTTTTATGATTTATGATTTTTATGATTAGTGTCATGGGTGACATCAGTTTTAGCATCAGTTAGGGTCAGCGTAAATACCAGGCACGGTCAGATTAGAGCAGGTACTAACACAGGGGTGACATGCGCTCTGACTTGAGTGGCCTGAAAATCCCATTGAAGTGAATGGGAGAGGGCTTACTGTACACTACTGAAGTCGCTCCAACTTCAGAAAAGATTCCTGTAGAAGAGGCGACTTCTATCCGACTGCCTCGAATTTAATAGGAGTCGCCTCCAAGTCGGATCCCCCATCTAAATGCAAGCGACTTTGTAGTGAAAAGAATATAAATTATTTGTGGCAGCCCCCTCCCTCCCTTCTCTGATTGGCCACAGGCAAAGTCGCCTGGCATAAGTCCTGTTGTAAGTCGCCTGAAGTCGTCTGAAGTCACGCTGAAGTCGCCTTGAAAGTCGTTCTGAAAGTCGCGCTGAAATCGCTTAGCAAAGTCGCGCTGAAGTCGGGTCACCCCTGTGTGAATGCAGCCTAACACGCACATACACATTAGATAGCTCCGTTACTAGTATAGTGTCTGAATGGATTCATATCTTTGATCCGATCAGAATTATATTAGCGTCCCGAGTAGTTTAGTGTTCCCAAAAACGCAGCGTTAACATTTAGCCCCTCCGCCCAGCCTAGTCCACCAAAGTGCAATATCAATAAATCACTGTCACTTACAAAACACAGCACACATAACTGCAGTGTCCACAGAGTAACGCCTGTTCCCTGCGAATGCTAACAGTTAATTTTTTGGTCGCGATTGAAGCAGGCTTTGACAACCAGGTGCTCTTTTACCTGTGAGTCACACTAGTGTACCTATAAATTTAGAGGCCAAAATGTCCAATCAGAGGTACACTAGTGAAGAGGCCTACACATTGCTGAGCATGACAGATGAGAATGATGGGGGAGCTCCACTGTCAGATTCAAGCTCCGTATACGAACCAGTAGAGAGCAGCAGCACCCTGACAAATAGCTCTGAAGACGGAGTAGTGGACCCCGTTCTTCTGTTGCTGAGGTGCAACAACCGCAAGGCTCTCATATGGGGCAGAGAGCCAGTACTAGTGCCGTTCATCCTTCTGGTGAGCTGGCAAGCACCAGCGGCCTAGTACACCCTTGTCATAGACAAACCAGCACTGCAGTAACACTTGATGACGTGGCGAGTCCCATAAGTGCAGTTCAAGCTGGTGCGGTGACCTTGATTTTTATTCACTGTTGTAAGATTATGTTATGTTAAGATTTCTATAGATCTATTGTGGACCAACGCAATTTGTATGCTGGTAAATTCATCGCTGCTAATCCCCATTTGACTCTTGCCAGAGAATGGAAACTTATTACGGTTTCCGAATTTAAGACCTTTCTGGGCCTATCCCTCTTCTAACTAAAAAAGTGAGTTGTGGTCGTATTGGTCCACTGACCCAATTCACCATATGCCCGTGTTCTCTGCTTCCATGACCAGGGCTAGATACGATCAGATGCTGTGGTTTATGAACTTCAATGACAATGAACTCTGACGTCCTCGGGGTGACCCTGAATACCATTGGCTCCACAAAATTTGTCCCCTTATAAACCACTTCAACTAACAATTCGCAGCCTTGTTTATTCCCAATCAAGTTATCTGCATAGACAAGTCCCTGATTAAAATTTCTGTCCATTTTGCTTTCAGTTCCTCCCTAGCAAGCGTGCCAGATATGGGGTCAAGATGTATGAGCTCTGTAACAGGGCCACAGGCTATACATATAGTTTTATGGTGTACAAGGGAAAATATAGTCACGTGGAGCCCCCCAACTGCCCAAACTACATAGGGAGCGCTGGCAAGATTGTTTGGGACTTGATGTCACCCTTATTTGGAAAGGGGTACCACTTGTACATGGACAATTATTACACAAGCGTACCAAAACTGATAGAGACATACCCCAAGCAACTTACAGCTGTAATTGCAGCAAAAGGTGGCGCTACAAAGTATTAACTTAAGGGGGCTGAATAATTTTGCACGCCCAATTTTTTATTTGTTAAAAAAGTTTGAAATATCCAATAAATTTCGTTCCACTTCATGATTGTGTCCCACTTGTTGTTGATTCTTCACAAAAAATTACAGTTTTATATCTTTATGTTTGAAGCCTGAAATGTGGCAAAAGGTCGCAAAGTTCAAAGGGGGCCGAATACTTTCGCAAGGCACTGTAGTATGTTTTTGTGCATAAAAATTCAAAAAGTGTTTTTTCTTCCCCAAAAAATGAGCTTGAAAAGCTGCTGTGCAAATACTTTGTGAAAACAAATTTGCAACACCCACCATTTTAATCTGTAGGGCCTCTGCTTTAAAAAAATATATAATGTTTGGGGGTTCAAAGTAATATTCTAGCAAAACAAAAAATATATTTTCATGTAAACTAAAAGTGTTAGAAAGGACTTGGTGGGTCAAGTGGTTAGAAGAGTTCAACCCTCCCCCCCCCCAAATGAAAGTAGACACCCCAAGCTATTTGCTGAGAGGCATGTTGAGTCCATGGAATATTTTATCACAGGTTTCAGGAAAATTTACTTTTTTTTTTTGCACTAAATGATATATTGCTCGAATACGCCATGGGGTATATGTGGAATTATAACATAAAATATTCAGCGCAAAATAAACCCTATAAGCAACTCACAGCAGGCTGAACACTAATGGGGAAATTCACAACACCATTAATAAAACATATAACATAAAACAGTGCAGCGCTATGAAAGAATCACATAAAATAAAAAATCCTTAACTCAAAAGTCCATGAGCACCGGCATAGTTCATTGCTCCTTTCAGATAAAATCACAGAGGTATAGCTTCCCTCCTGAATGGATGATCCTTCAATGAGATCCAGCTGATTAATCGGCCTCAGTACACATGAAAAAGAAGCAGACAAAATCGCATCTAATGCTCTCAGTATGCTAAATGGTACACCAGCCAATAGAGAATAGTCCCCAGTGCCAAAGGAGAAAGGAGAGAACACAGACAGCTGACACAGGTGTGTGATGAAAATCCTACACCGGAAGTGAACACACTGCCTCTCACCTTCCCTCCAGGACCACAAGGCCCATAATGCACCTTCCTCCAAGGAGGGCTAAAAAAGGAAACGTTCCCAGCTGGGCTCCAATCCTTCTATTAGAGCAGTAGACCACTGCTCTAATAGAAGAATATATTTACGTGACTGAGCCTGCCCGTGCCGTCCTTCTGTTGAACCTGCATTGGAAGGCCTGAAGCAAAGGTTTAAACAGGATTGGATCCCACGAGCACTACAGTCCCCAGGGAATATAAAATATAAAAGGATTCTAAAGCTTATACCACCTAATCCCTGAACAGTATCCGCCCAAAGGGACTCCCTGCTTGCAGGAAATGGACAGTGAATGAGCAAGGGAAATAACTATTCAACTCTCCCCCCTGTGAGACCCGGGCAGGATATCATGGTTATAGAGACAGGGAACGGGGGAAGACGAGCTCGTACTGGAGGCTACGGCATTACCGTGGAAGAGGATAAGGTCAGTGGATTTTGTTACCCTATAAATTGCAAACACAGACATTTACAGAACTTAATGATTTGAGAAAAACAATATATATAAAAGGAACTCATTTATTCCTCAAACAAGGGTCTACCTTTCGATTAATTAAATAAAATAAAAAACGTGGATAAACAGTTATTATCTGCCCCTTCACCAGAAAGACAGGGGGAGAATTCCAAACCAGAATGGGCTCCATAGGAGTGAGGAAGCCACCCCTGGGTAGAAATAAGAAGAGCAAGGGAAAGGCCTTAGAGACAGAATTAAGAAGAAAGAGGGAGGAGAAAGGGAGATATACTATATAGAGGTGGAAAGCAGCAGCAAACCTTTACCTCTATAGGGTATTAAATATATAAAGATCAAGAAGGAACATTGTCATGCCTCCCAAAGGTTCTCAAACACAAAAGGCCAAAAAACTGTCTGTAGGCCCCAAAGATACCCCTAAAACACAAAACCCACAAAATACAGACATTAAGGGGTATTTTCAGCATCCCCAACAGCAAACGGGGACCCCTAATGTAAGAGAGATGGATGATACAACAATAGGTATGGAAAAATAACTAAATAAAGATCAAGGAATACAAGCTGGAATGACAATAGAAGAAAATAAAACTCAAAAGGAACCCTGGAACATGGAAGCTTATATAAGATCGCTGCCGACCAGAGAAGACATGGATAAATATATATCCCTCCTTGAGACTTGCTATAAAACAGAGATACAGGAAATGAAATCCTCATTGGAAACTGTCAAAGCTTAAAAAGGGCTATATTGAAAATAGACGGTCAAAAAAACAGAAGCCAAAGAAATATCAGGATTAGAGGCCTACCTGAAGCAACAGTACCTAAGGATCTGATACCAAGCCTTCAAGGCATCTTTAATACACTACTACATCAGCCGTCAACAGAGGAAATATTTCTGGATCGAGCACACAGATCATTAGGCCCTAAAAATCAAGATCCGCTGAGACCAAGAGACGTCATATGTAGAGTGCACTTTTTTCATATAAAAGAAAAAATCATGTGGGCTGCATGGCAACAAAAAACAATTGACCTCGACGGTGCGTATATAATCTTATTACAGGATCTTTCTAAACACACTTTGAATTTGAGGAAAGTGGTAAATTCAATTGTAATGATGTTGAGAGAAAGGAACATTCTATATAAATGGAAGTTTCGATTTCAGATCCAAGTATTCTATAAAGGAAAAAAGGCAGAGTTTCAGGACATTGAGGATCTTCCAGAATTTTTGAAAATCCTTCAGCTTCCAAACATTGATTTGCCACTTTGGCCCTGAAATCTGGATACATTTGTGGAACTCAATTACACTCCTCTAGTTAATAAGATGATAGGATTACTCCAAAAATATGATAAAAAAAACGTTTTCATGGATGGGAAGGGTAAATATAATAAAAATGGATATATTCCCAAAATTGTTATATGTATGTCAGGCAGTTCCGGTGTGTCCCCCCACTGCCTTAATCCGCAAATTGCAGACGGCGGTGGGGGGATTTATCTGGGAACATAAACCCCCCTGAATTAAACGGGATACACTTGTGAGATCTAAACTAAAAGGGGGCTTGGCTCTCCTGGATTTCATGAAATACATACAAGCTATACATGGAACTAGAGTGGTAGACTGGTTTCATGGCACCGAATGCAAACAGTGGGTGGGACTAGAAGAAGACATATTGGGTATGAAATTAAAGTCCATTCCCTGGGTTAAATTAATAAGTTGCCCCAAAGCAACAAACATGCCATCTTTGGTCTTTTTCACCTTGAAGGTATGGAACGCACTTATAAAGAAAAGAGTCCTTTCTACTCAGATTGGGCCGATGGCACCTTTATTTTCCAACCCCGATTTCCATCCGGCAGTAGAAGCTACTAGCTTTCTGGACTGGCAAAGACGAGATGACGTGAGATTGGCTCAGATTCTGGTAGATGGAGAGGTCCCCCCAATGGGCACACTAGGAATAAGGACTGCGAATGAATGGATGCAATACCATCAGTTGCGGGCATATATTCATTCTATAGAACAACGTTCTGATTTAGAAAGATCACCACAGAATTTGAAAAACTTTTGTTACAAACACATAAACCGGCCCGTGTGTTATCAAAAATATATAAAGAGCTACACCCCAAAGACCTTGATAGGGAAGTAACATACTTAAAGAAATGGGAGGAAGATATTGGAAAGACAATATCTATACCACAATGCGAAAAGTCCCTGCTCCTGACACATAAATTATCTCCTTCAGTCAAATACCAAGAAAGAAATTATAAAATCATATCTAGATGGTATCGATGTCCAAGTGATCTTCATAGAATCAGGGAAAATACGTCAGAAATGTGTTGGAGATGTAAAGCAGCGGAAGGAAATATGTCTCATATGTGGTATTACTACCCAAAGGTCTGCCAACTCTGGGTGGACATATTTGAGATATATAGAGAAGTCTCTAACTCCATTTTACAACCAAATATATTCATTTCTATATTATCAATAATTCCTGGTTATTTGAAGGTTATTAAGAGAGACATCTTGCAACATATGTTAACAGCAACAAGAACAATTATTGCCCGCTCCTGGAGAAAAGAGACCATCCCCTCAGTAGCAGAATGAGCGCATGAGATGGGCGAGATGCGTCTTCTCGAGGAAACAATCAGCACTGAGACAGGTTCTCAGTAATGCTTTAGGGAGACATGGGACAAATGGGATGAATACCAGACCTCAGGATCATTGTTAAAATATCTATAAGTAATCTTAGAACCCCGGGGCCCATTCCTTTATCTCTCCCTTCTACTGGATTGGAAGAGATGGAAAACCCTTTCCCCCTTCTTTCTTTTTTCCTTTTCCACTTTTTTTTTTTCTTCTTTCTGTTTCTTTTTTGTGAGATGAATTGTAGATAGGCTGGGAGGACTTGGGTTCCAGACCTGTACGGGCCTACATGTAAATGGACAATGAGCAGGGAGGGAACCACAAGTACGCAAATACAATATAGAAGTGATATGTAGATTAGATAATGGTAAATACATGGCCATAAATTACCTAGGTCTAAAAATGATTAAGATATGACAAAGAAAACTGATAAACAGACTGTGATAGAAATTTGAGGCCTTGGTTGTAAGTTAATTGTTAATTGAAAATGTTGTAATGGCTATATTTAAGTAAAATATCCTTCTTATCCACAGTAATTTATATTGTATCCCCCGAATGTGTGTCGTTTATATTCAAAAATTGAATAAATAAAAATTATAAACAAAAAGTAGAAAATATAATTCTTTTTGAAAATTTTCGGTCTTTTTTCGTTTATATCGCAAAATATAAAAAACGCAGAGGTGATCAAATGCCACCAAAAGAAAGCTCTATTTTGGAAAAAAAAGGACACACATTTCATTTGGGTACAGCATTGCATGACTGCGCAATTACTAGTTAAAACAGGGCAGTGCCAAATTGTAAAATGTGCTCTGGTCATTAAGGGGCTAAATCCATCCGGGGCTGAAGTGGTTAAATACTTAATTGGACCAAGCTGGTCCACAATTTTTACTTGACTACATTGCTGTGCCCACTGGGAGCACTGCATAAACTATCAACTATATCAGTGGTTCTCAACCCTGTCCTCAAGTACCACCAAATGGCCATGTTTTGGGAATTTCACTTAGATAAAATAGCTGTCCAAAATACCAAGCCATTGACTCTAATTTAAAGCACCTGTGCAAGATTAATGAAAACCTGCAAACATGGCCTGTTGGGGGTACTTGAGGACAGTGTTGAGAAACAATGAACTATATGAACATCAGCTACATACAGTATACAGCATTGTGTTCTGACAGGAGTAAGGGGAGCTGGTGTTACAATCTCCAACTCAGACAATCAGTGGAAACCTTTGTATTCAGTAATAAAAATATAAGGCTTTCTGTGAATGGCTGAGCAGCGCTCAGGCCAATCTGATTCTGTATGTGCCAGAACAACGTGCTGTATACTATATAAAGGTGATGCTACATACAGTTTATACAGCACTCCCAGTGGGCGTGAAACAATTAGTGAAGGTAATAGTTCTTTGTATCAGCTTGGTCCAAAAGAATTATTTAAAATTAAAGCAGATCTCTGGGAATTTTTTTGCCCATGCAGTGGGGCTGTGGTAGCACTGCATGGGTTAATTGCTTGTTTTGTCCAAGGGAGCACAGAAAGACTCCGATCCTTCGATCCTCCAGAAAACAGTGCTCCCCCACATCCAGCGGTTGACTGTTCCTGCTGTCCTCACATCCAGAGCCATTCTATGGGCGTGATAACATCAGGAACAGTCCGTGTAGTTAATGCATTTCACACATTTAACAGTGCTTAATGATAAAGGTTAGAATTAAGCACTATTAAATGTGTGACACATGCTAATGATACAGCCTTTGGGGTCACTGGCGTCATCTGTGTTGTCCCTGGTTTTTATGGAATAAAATCTGCAGCAAGTGGTTTGTGGCCATTTTCTTCTTTTCCTGGCTGTCACGGTGGCACCCACTGCAAGAGATCTCATTACATGGTTGCAATTCACCTGGAGTGGGATTTTTTTTCCTCTGGAAGCTTATACTCAGACACAGTCCAAGTTCTTGTAGCAGAATGTATTTTTATCAGCTGGTAAAGTAGAAAACATGTTAACCCTTTAGTGACTGAGGGAAAAACAAATGTTAATGCCTGAACACAATTTTGCAACATTGACATGTGTTAGTAAAACCGTACATGTCATTTCCTTTGTGCATCCATGTGAATTATATTGTATATTATTCGTTTTTTTCAGGACAAATTGGATATTCTTTTGGTGGCAAATGGTAATGGATGTCTCCTGATCTTTTTGATGATCAAAGGAAAATTGGCCCAAAATAGTAGAATAAAATATATATTTTTTTAACCACCAGGACCGGAAGTATTTCCCACCTTAGGGCTAGAGCACTTTTTGCGATTCGGCACTGCAGCGCTTTAACTGACAATTGCGCAGTCGTGCGATGTTCTACCCAAACAAAAATTGGGTCCTTTTTTTTCCACAAATAGAGCTTTCTTTTGGTGGTATTTGATAATCTCAGCGTCATTTCTGATAAAAAAAAAAACAATATTTCTTACTTTTTGCTAAAATACATATCCAAAAAAAATATAAAAAACACAATTTATTCATCAGTTTTGGCAGATTTATATTCTTCCTCATGGTTTTGACCAAAAGTTGCCGCGTATACAAGCCATGAGAATCCATTTCTGGCATTTTTACATTTTTTTTTTTACTAGTAATGACGGCAATCTGTGATTTTTATCAGGACTGTGCTATTGGGGCGGACATGTCAGACATTTTTGACACTTTTTTGGGACCAATGACATTTATACAGTGATCAGAAATTTAAACACTGATTACTGTATAAATGTCATTGGCAGGGAAGGGCTTAACCTGCAGGGGGCAGTGAAGGGGTTAACTGTGTTACCTGTGTGTGTGTGTGTTCTAACTGTATGGGGGCTGGGCTGCCAGGGGCACCAAAGATCTAACTGATCCCAAGCACAGGGATCAGTAGATCTCTGACATGCTGCCTGTCAGAACGGGGAACCACCATGTTTACATTGGCGGTTCCCCATTCTGGCTCTGTCACAGGCTATCGTGGGTCGCTGGCAGACATTGAGTCCACCCAACCCATGACCCCGCTCAGGGAGTGTGCGGTGGGCACCAGCGTGTGCTGCCGGCTAGCCGTCGTTTCCGCGAGTGATGACTATAAGCGGTGATTCATGGTCCGCAAGTGGTTAAATTAGCTGTATATTGCTTGCTACTACCATAATCTACCACCAAAAATAAATATCCTGCTCCTGACGATGGCAGCGATACCACATATGTTTATGTTAGTTGTTGTTTGTACCTGTAGTACAGCCCAGAAACAATAGTTCGCATTTTTTTTATCCTACCTAAAACACCCTGACACTGACTCTAACTGATACTAATTAAGATGTTTTTCTTTTTAAAATCCTGCCCAACATGTACTGACCCTGACCTTTGACACTGACCTTGACCTTTGACTCTTGCTTGGGCTAAACACCAACCTTGGCACTGACCTAGATCAAACCTTGATCGACCTATTTTTCATTAATTCTTTTATTATTATTTTTTTTTTTACACACTTTTGTTTATTTACATCTTTCTCCCTACAAGAAGAGAAAGATACCATGTATCTCTCTCTCCATTCAGAGAGAAAGAAAACACTGGTTGGCAAGCTGCACAGTGACTGATAACTGTGATAGCCAGTCAGAGCATATCACAGCAATCAGGTGAACCAGAACCGGGAGTCGCAGGTCCAGATTGTTAGTACTGGGGGACCTGGTGTTTCCAGCACAAAGACAGTATGCATATATGCAGCCCCATGGATAGAGGCCCACTTCAATGAGGCTACATATATGCATACTGTCAACGGGAAAGGGTTAAGTATGCTATTTCTTGCCTCACAGAAACTCCAACAGCTAGCACAGGTGTGTCTGGTGCCAGGTAAAAGCAGAGGTAGGAGAGGCTCTTTTGGCACTGTGGTGGTAGTGGTGGAGAAACATAGCTGCCTCGTGCATCATTGTTGCCCCAGCTGTCTCCTGCACTCTGCAGTAATTGACTGTCACACTGACAGCTCAGTCCAGAAAATTACACTGGGAGAGCAGGGTCTGCTATAAGTGTAACAGCTTGCCTCTTTAAAGTGGTATTAAACCCAAAAACAAACTTTTTTTATTGCAGCGTACCCATTCTTAGATGTGATGGCTGTGTTAGTTTTCCTTTTAAGGCTTTCTTTCCTTTATTTTCATCTGGTGATCTAGCCAGTAAGGCTAAGTTTAGACATGCAATTGGGGGGTGGTAAAAATGCTGGGTTGATCCCTGTTTTTTACACCCTCCAACTGCCTGTGCAGCCGACTCGGACACCTCAGTCATCTGTGATTCCAAGAACAGCCAAATGTTCCACTTTGCATGTATGGCTGTCAGAATGCGTTTTGGGGGAAATTCTTGGTTCATGGCTAAACTGGCAGGCTGTGGTGTCCAGGTTGGCTTTACTCACAGACAAGTGGCTTCACACTCATGCTGACAGATTCCCTGGAGTCTGTGAATCAGCCACGTGATTATACTGCTTAGTATTTTCCAATAGTGTGTGCCATTTTAACTGTGTGTCCACTTTGGTGTTTAATAAATCTTGCTCGTACTACACTCGGGTTCTGTTTTATACCCTCTTTAACTTTATTTGGTGAGGAGGCATTGTGTCATTTTCTCATAGCCTGTCAATAGCCTCTGAAAAGCTGTTTTAGCCCTTAGGGGGTTGAGTCAAACCATTTACCACTGACAGGGGAGCTTACAATGATCGGCTTTTATCTATGCATATAAAACCTTTTTTCCAAAAAAAAAAAACTGTTACTGTAACTGTTTAAAAAGTGTGAGCTGGAATTTGACATCAATTTGTTAGTGTATCTATAATCTACTAGTACATCTAACACTTACCTTCCTCCAGATTAACAATGTTACTATCCAAAGGTGTCTCTGTTTCTCCCTTCATTCAGAGTGTAGGCACCTTAATACAGAGAGTACAGGGCAGATCACCAGGTGAAAACAGAGGGTAAAAAAAGCCTAAAAAAATGAATGCAGCCACCTCATCTAAAGATTGGCAATCTACAATACGTTAAATTTGTGGATTTGGGTTTAATGCCACTTTAATTTCTTTTCTTTGTTTGTTTATATATTTATTTTTGTTTATATGTAAACATTTAAGATTTGCATTTTGCTCATTTTTGCACCCTCACTTTGAAGCACGTTATCTTCAAGCAAACAGCCAAATACCTGCCATAGGATATGTGTTTCCAATCACCCATTCCTGAGATATGCACAGCTCTGCTGCACAGCACTGTTCTGCTTGGCTGGGGAAGGGACCTGGTCTTTCTCTGCTTTCTCTCTCTTTTTTATTTACAGGTCTTCTCCCCACCCCCAATGTGTGACTGGACAGTAAAAAGAGAAGATGCACACTGAGTTGATCCCTCCTTCTCAATGCTGGCTCCTTCTATCAGCATGCCTCTTGCACTGCAGATCATCAGACTGACTTTTTTTTTTACTCTTTCTCCCTCCCTCTATCTGGGCTATTATAGCCCAAGCGGCCGGTCCGATCGGCTTCTGTCTATGCGTTGCGGACTGGCACCCTTGCTCCTTGGGATGTCGGCCTGCTCCGCATCACAGCTTGCCCCATTCCTCTGGCCACAAGGGGCAGCCCTCGGCTCGCCCTGCTCCGCTGTGTCACATGCCGGTCTCTGCATTGGCGGACGCGTGGCGCCGTTCCGCCTCTTCTTTGTGTGGCGGCGCACGTTCGGGGGGCCCCTCGTTCGGATCCACCTGGGGAGGAATTAAGGCCTGAGTACACAGCCCTGTGATGCATCGGTGAGCTATTGGCCGTCGACATCACATGATCCTCATATATAGCCCCCCCTGGAAAGGCTCCAGTATGGCGGACGGCGTAGACACGTGCACATCCTTGTGGGTTATCTTCCACTGTTTGTTGGTAAGACTTTTCGTCCTTTGATCTTTCTGATCTACTTCCTTTGGCCTACCTCCACTGATTTATTCTATTGCCACGCCATTTAGGTAGCTCTGTTTGGTAGGAGACTGTGTCTCCATTTTCCACGCTCGTTTAAATTCAGTATGGGTACCAGTGAATCTAGTTGTCAAATATTATTTTATTTTATGTTTATGTTCTGACTATCAATAAAACACTCCATATGTACATCTATGTAGGTGTGTGGGGTGTCAAGAGACAGAGCCCCAGCTCCTCATGCCGTACATCTGGGGACTATCTTAGACAGGTATGGCGTAATACTTACCTGCAATATATATATATATATACATATACTTTTTTGTCTGTTTTTTGGAGCTTAAATTGAGTCTCTCATATTATACCTAATATTCAAACCTTTTATACTGCTTACTCTTTTTGACATCAGGTATATTTACGTTTCCTTTTATACCGTTTCTTTCATATGCTATTTGACAAGAACATCTATATATAATAGATATTTCATTTGGTGTGCCTCTTGACCTCTGCCCTCCCCTATGGATGGGATCCTGGACCCTCTGTGGAATATGCCGGCTTTCCCGGGCCCTCTCTAGATGGTGGTTTAGGGTCCAAGGACTGTTTTTCGATTTATCCCATAAGACTCTTGTGCTTACTTGTAAAACTATTGCTATTTATTTATTTAATATTTTTTTCTAAAGGTGAGTAGGCACCCATATCATCTGTGCATCAACAACAATATATATCTGTATAAATGCTAATTGCTATGTATCATTTCAGTTCATACATTGAGCTATCTGTATGCCGTTTCTTAAACACCTCTGAAGGAGAAACGCATCCGAAATGCATTAGGGGTAATTGACATCTGCTTGGATATCCTTACTGTTTCTGTATGACCTTCAATATTCATATTGTTCTAAATGTTTTTTATGATATGTTTGTATAAATAAAATCTCTTTTAATACATTTAATGTGTAACCACTTTGTGCCTCAAAAGTCCCAAACCATTGAGGGAGTATCCCCTTTCCTATCTATCTGAGCTATGGCTTCAGATGAAAGATCTAATTTTGGTTATTATAATATTCATGGAATACAAAACTACAATCAGCGCTAAAAACAAATTAGGATGCTAAAAAATATTCAAATAGATTAAAGTGCAAAAGATCACTTCAAAAGTAAGAAAATGTGTAAAGTTTGTATAAAGTGTCCAATAAAGTGCACAAACTAATCCAAATTCTGCAAAATATGCAAACATCAACAACAAGGTCAGAATACCGTATGAGAAGGATAATTCATGCGTTACTGACCATTTATAATTTAATGGCCCTGGCAGTGTGGTAAGAGGCTCTTTTAAATTATGTTTTGGTGGTGGCAGCAATTTTTGATCTATTGGGAAGTGGATAACACTTGGATAAGAGCACAAGATCTTCTATCACACTTGGCAAGAACATTGATTGTTTACAACATTGCTGCTCAGAGGCATAACTAGAACCTTCAGGGCCCCGATGCAAGAAACCATGAAAGCCCCCCTGGCCCCTTACTGGGGCCCTTCTCACTGATCCCAAGGCACTTTACTCCCATCATGGGACCCTTTAGTACAGTCCCGCAGCGGGCCACCTTCCTGCCCTCTTGAGGTTCCCCCACGGAGGTGGAGAGTTGGAGTCCAGTTGCAATTGCAACCTTTGTGGCCCTGGTAGTTCCAAAACTTGTGTCAGTAGTTTTTTTTTTTTTTTCTATTTATTTAACCATTTTATTTTATTTTTTTTATTTACAATTGTCTTTTTTATTATTTTTCACATATTTTTAGGACCCCCCAATTGGGGGGGGGGGGCTTGGTGAAATATCAGGGGTCTAAACAGACCCCTGATGTCTCACTTTTGAGACAGAGAAAGGGACTGAGGATAGGTTCGTCAGTCCTTTGTTCTGCAGCCTTAGCTGCAAAGAATGAATGAACTTTCCGTTCATTCATAAACGCCCCAGCTAAGAATGAATAAAAAAAACCCCAGAAAAACAAATCAGTTATCGGTACCAATCACTGACTCTATTCATTAAGATAAGGAAGGGGCCAGTAAGTGACACTTTTGCCGGCTTCTTCCCTGCTCTCCATCCTGACAGAGGGATCTGTTCCTCTGCATACCACCGCCCACCACCCTCTTATCCAGGCATACAGGGGGCTTGCAGGGGCCCCCCTGAATCGTGGGGCAGAGTCACAATGGTGACCCCTGCAACCCCTATAGGTACGCCTCTGTTGCTGCTATATATGAAAGATATTGATGTTTGCACATTTTTTTGAATTTTGGTTCATTTGTGCACTTTATTGGACACTTTATATGAACTTTACACATTTTCTTACTTTTGAAGGGATCTTTGGCACTTTAATCTATTTGAATATTTTTTATTATTCTAATTTGTGTTTAGCATAGTTTAGTATTTGCTTCAATTGGTATCACAATTGTATAGTAGCTGCTTTTTACTTACTGCTTATATACCTCAGCGCAGATTATTTTTTATTTTTATGCTTTAATATTGATAGAAGCCTGGCTTTTTGCAAAATAATGATCATACCTACAGTAGGTCACACTAGTTTAATCACATTGCAACATCTTTCTAATCCCATTTTGTTTTCTGCTGGCCAATGTGTGGTAATCCTAGGTTAGTCTGGCATTTTGCCTTGGATGTCAAAGGACCTTGTGTTGGCAATAGGCGCACAGCTACATCAAGTTATTTTAGCAGGTGACAAGAGCTTAGGAGAACTGTTGGCTGAATCTATGTCCTTGCTACTGTGCAGGGCTAATACTTTACTGCATTCCAAATCTTCACAAGTACATTTTAAAGTAAAACCTGAAAACAAATAATGTTTGAATCATATTTATGCATTTCATCAGTGTTGATTAAGTATAGAGGGTTGAACGTGAACTTTTAAACCTACACAATATCTGGTTTTATTTGAAAAGGATATAAAAAAGGACCAAGAGTTCATTTCAAGAATAAGGTACAAAATTTCTTTGTACATATGATATTCATCTTTTTGTGTTTTACTATGGGCCTTTTTCAAGATCAGTAGAAAAATAAACACTACCTATGATTCAATGAAAAAAATGTAATGAATAGTTAAACACATATTGTTAATCAGGCCTTTTATTTGGTTTTTATGAGCCCTGTTAAAAAATGTAAAAAAAAAATAACTTTTATATGTACACAGAGAACTAATATGTTTAAAGGCAATAGTATTTAATAGGGCTAGGTCCTCAATAAAAAAGTGGATTTGTAAACAAGAAAACTGTGCACTTATTCATAGTGGCAGAGATGAGTGACTCACTGAGTTAATTCAACTCATCACAAAGATTGTATAAAGATATAGTTGTGAAGAATGATGGAAGTAAAGTTTCAGTGAAAGCCTAACCTCTCTGTTCTTTCTATAAACTCTGTCAGTAACATAAATCAGTATCAATTACACACAGAAAAACAGAGGAGCTGATCCTGGAACATGATGCCCAAATGCTACAACTTGGCAATACTTTAAACCGCATTGGCATGCTAGAATTTTGATATTTCAAAACAAAGTTTATGGCTAGAAAATAACAAATAACCCAAAATCTGCTTTGTCAGCGATTTGCCCAAACTGTTTGCATGATTTCATTGCATCACTTGTCAGCCAAGTCCATTTCTAGGCAACATGAAACTGACCAGTGCACCGCTTACACTTCCCATCAAATACTGCAATTATGTTTAAATTGGATAGGTTCCTCAATTGACCTTGATTTGAATTCACTGCAACCCAAATTCACAGAGCTCCTTACATGTTTGGTGGGATGTTTTTTTCCCCTGAAGCCTGCATATGTAACTTCTCTCTCTGCTTGCTTTATTATCAGTCAGAGGTTTAAACCTAATTACTGGATATTAGAAACTCCTTAATTCGGCCACTTTATGAGAGACAAGGGTTATGAAGTGGGGTCTCCTGCATTATGAAAAAGTTAGCAAAGGGGGTGAGGTGAGCCAATACACTACAGATATTCCATGATTAAAAATTCAATCCTAGTGCAGACAGGTTAAGCCTAGTACACACAGGTCAAATGTTGGGCGGCATCGACCGTTTCAATAGATTCCAGCCGACATTTGGCCTGTGTGTACTGGAGCTGGTTCGACAGAAGCCCACTTCTGCCGAAGGACATGACTTAAAAAGGTAGTCCTCCCGAGCTGTACGTTTTTTCGTTCAACCCTGCTGGGTTGAATGAAAAAAAAAAACTACTGGTGTGTACGGGGCTTTAGGCTCCCCTTATGCGTTTCAAAGCATAATCCTCAATTCTGACAGATGTGTGCCTAAACACCACCTGATTTATTAACAGTTTTTATTAAAATATAATTTATACCACAGCACCCAAACCCAAGGTATGGAAAATAGGATTTCCACAGCTGCTTGGAGTCAAATGTGTGTTTTTCTCACTAATCTAATACTATCCTATGTGTCATTCAGCTCTGAGTGTGCGCTGCTGCAGGAGGGAGAACTAAAAACTTACCACCAGGAGCAGACAGGCACAAGAATTTTGAAAGCAAGGAAATGGGACTGGTATTATGGGGCATAAAGGTTGCTACATGCAAACAGGCTCTTCGGGGTTCATTTTCATTTGCCGTACGTTGGGACATATCAAGGATCAGACATAAGCACATCATGGGGAGAGTGCAAAATCTGGTGCAGCTCTGCACAGAAACCAGTCCGCTTCCACTTTTTTTTGTACAAGCTTAATCGAACAAGCAAAAGTTAGAAGTTGATTGGCTATCATGCATGGCTGCACCAGATTTTGCACTCTCCAGTTTTAGTAACTCAAGCCCCATGTGATTTTGTGTTTCCTATTGTCCAGTTCCCTGTTTTTTCAATAAGAACTTTTGTGGTTTAGAGTGTAATATGTAACATGCTCCAGCACATGTTCTCCTTATCCCCCCACCCCATGATACCCCACCCCCTCCAGCCCTGTCACTCATTCACAGGGATTTGCGAATGAGAGGTCTACAAGTCCCACCTGCCACCGCTGTAGATGGCTTGTAGTTCCCAATGAACTGCGAGTGTGCTGATGAGTGCCCTCATAGTTCATTCACAAGCCTTTCAGCTTTCAAACAGAAAGCCTAAGGCTGGGTTCACACTAGTCCGATTCTAGGACCTACATGAGGAGCACAAGTTGCATTACGTCACAAAAACAATGATTCCCTATGAGAGCCGTCTTAACTGCTCCGATTTATGTTTTTCAAAGTCGGATCGACTTTGAAAAAGGTTCCTGTACTACTTTTGTCCGACTTTGATCCTACTTCAGCCCATTGAGAAGCATTGAAGTCGGATCAAAGTCGGATCAGTGTCTTCACTGATCCAACTTTGGCATGTGACTTGTGCTCTGGGGATCATGAAGGGGAACTCCACGCCAAATTAAAAAAAAAAAACTGGCATGGGGTCCCCCTCCAGGAGCATACCAGGCCCTTTGGTCTGGTATGGATTTTAAGGGGAACCCCCCACGCCGTCCCCCCCACAATCCATACCAGACCCTTATCCGAGCACGCAGCCCGGAAGGCCAGGAAAGGGGGTGGGGACAAGCAAGTGCCCCCCCTGGACCATACCAGGCCGCGTGCCCTCAATATGGGGAGTATGGGTGCTTTGGGGCATCGTACCCCTACTCATTTACCTGGAAAAAAATATGTACACAAAAAACCACACAGCTTTTTAAAATATTTTATTAAATCTGCTCCGGCGCTCTTCTCCCCTCTCTGGCTCTTCTTTCTTCGGCTCTTTTGCGGGGTCTTTCATCTTCTAAGGGGTCTTCTTCTCTGCGGCGTCTTCTGCTCTTTTGCCGGTCTTCTCCGCTGTCCTCTTCCCTCTCTTCTTCTTCTTCTTCTTCTCCTTCTTCTTCTTCCCATGTTGACACGACACAATCTCCTTCACGAATGCCCTCTCCGCTCTGTGCTGTGCCTTATATTGGCATGGGGCGTGGCCACCAGATGACATCACCTGGAGGCCCCGCCCCATATGAGGTCACATCCTGGGGGCAGGGCTGTGAAGGAGATCGCGTCGTGTCAACATGGGAAGAAGAAGAAGGAGAAGAAGAAGAGAGGGAAGTGGACAGCGGAGAAGACCGGCAAAAGAGCAGAAGACGCCGCAGAGAAGAAGACCCCTCAGAAGATGAAAGACCCCGCAAAAGAGCAGAAGAAAAGAAGACACCGGAGAGGGGAGAAGACCGCCGGAGCAGATTTAATAAAATATTTTAAAAAGCTGTGTGGTTTTTTGTGTACATATTTCTTTCCAGGTAAATGGGTAGGGGTACGATGTACCCCATACTCATTTACATAGGGTGGGGGGCCGGCATCTGGGGGCCCCCTTGTTAAAGGGGGCTTCCAGATTCCGATAAGTCCTCGCCCACAGACCCTGACAACCACCGGCCAGGGTTGTCGGGAAGAGGCCCTTGTCCTCATCAACATGGGGACAAGGTGCTTTGGGGTGGGGGGCGCAGAGCCCCCCCTGCCCCAAAGCACCCATACTCCCCATGTTGAGGGCACATGGCCTGGTATGGTCCAGGAGGGAGGGGGCCACTCGCTTGTCCCCACCCCCTTTCCTGGCCTGCCGGGCTGCATGCTCGGATAAGGGTCTGGTATGGATTGTGGGGGGACCCCTTGCTGTTTTTTCGACGTCGGGGTTCCCCTTAAAATCCATACCAGACCAAAGGGCCTGGTATGCTCCTGGAGGGGGACCCCATGCCAGTTTTTTTTTTTTAATTTGGCGTGGAGTTCCCCTTCATGATCCCCAGAGCACAAAGTGCCTGGCATTGTCGGGGATCAAAGTCGGATCCCTGTTCACAGACAAACGGTCCGACTTTGACCCTATGTAGGACCGTAAATCGCACAGCAAAGTAGGATCAAAGTCTGACCGTTTTTTTGTCGGATAGTGTGAACCCAGCCTTACAGCGGTATGGGCAAAAAGCTGCAGGGCTTGTCTGCAGGAGCCTGACATTGCAATTTCAATCTACTGATTGTGGATGCAATGCTTTGCAGGCCCCTTTGGGGAAAAATAATAAAATCATTTTTTTTTTCTCCAACATTTGCATTTATTATTTTTTTCCACTGATGAACTTAGTCTTTAATGTCTGAAGTCCAGACCGAAGTTAAAAAACTCACTTTGAGAGTATTAGATTAGAATTACACATTGTAGTTGTTCCCTAAAACCCAAAGTTATTTAATATGTACGGTGCAGTGAAAAGTAATTGCCCCCCCCCTCTAAATCATGAACTGGGCAAAAATGGCATCAATGGGAGAGTTCCAAGGCGAATGCCACTGCTGACCAAAAAAAACACAAAGGCTCCTCTCACATTGGCCCAAAAACATCTTGATTACCTTCAAGACTTTTGGACAAATATTCTGTGGACTGATAAGACAAAATAAGACCAACAGTGAAACATGGTGGTGGTAGTGTGATGGTCTGGAGCTGCTTTGCAGCTTCAGGACCTGGACAACTTGCCATATTTGATATAACCATGAATTATGCACTCTACCTAAAAATCCTGAAGAAGAATGTCCAGCCATCAGTTCCTGACCTCAAGCACACTCAGGTTATGCAGCAGGACAATGGTCTGAAACACACCAGCAAGGCCACCTCTGAATGGCTCAAAAAACACCAAAATGAATGTTTTGGAGTGACATAGGCAAAGTCTGGACTTAAATCTGATGCTGGGGCATGACTTTAAACAGGCTGTTCATGCTTGAAACCCCTACAATGTGGCTGAATTAAAACAACTCACTGCAAAGAAGAAGAGTGGGCTAAAATTCCTCTACAGTGTTGTGAAAGACTCATTGCCAGTTATCACAAACGCTGGATTGCAGTTGTTGCTGGCAAGGGTGGCACAACCAGTTATTAGGCTTAGGGGACAATTCCTTTTTCACATAGGGCCAGGCGGGTTTGGACAGATTGTTCCCATCATTTAAAAACTGCATTTTGCATTTACTTTGGTTATCTTTGTGTAGTATAAAAATTTGTTTGATGATCTGAATCATTTAAGTGTGACAAATATGCAAAAAAATTTTAAAAAATCAAGAAGGGGGCAAACTTCCGGTGATCGGAGTGGGGAACGGCGGCTCTGTTCCATCGCCATACAAAATCGGGCATATCTCGCCTTGTTGAGAGACCACAGCAGCCTCCACCACACCAGCCAGCCCTCCTTCACCCCCACAAACTGGATGAACAAGTTTCTTGTCCACAGACCCCCCGGAGCAGCTCTCGTCACAGCACTGAGGCCTCACAGCACGGCCTGTCCCTGGCCATCATGGCGGATGGAGCGCTCTCCTCCAGGAATGCACAGGGTATTTCGGCAGCCACACCAGCCATAACCCCAGCACCCCCCCAGATGAGGAACAATTTGTAGGCTTACCCCAAGCTGTGGCAGCACTTCTGTCCCCTACTATAATGGCTGCTGTGGACAGGGCCATTGCAGCAGGGATGGCTCAGCTCAGCAAGGAGCTGGGTGAACAAGCAAAAAGGCTCTCTGAGGTTGAATACAGGGTGTCTGAACTAGAGGACGAAGTGCAAGCCTCCTTTACCACAGAGCAACACTGCAAGGAAACCCAACAGTTTATTCTTGACAAGCTGGATGATTTAGAAAATCATTCCAGAAGAAACAATCTCCGGATTATAGGTCTCCCAGAGTCTTACAGCACCCACTCACTTGCTGACATATGCGCCTCTCGCATTCCTCACACTCTGGGCCTAACCTTGCAATGTATTGTAGAGAGAGCCCACAAATTGGGAGCACCCTCCAATGACAGAAGATTACCCAGACCTGTAATGGTTTGCTACCTCAACTATGCGGACAGAGGACAGATCCTCAAATCATTCCGTAACTCCAAATCC
This sequence comes from Glandirana rugosa, assembly GCA_018402905.1. Taxonomy (NCBI): domain Eukaryota; kingdom Metazoa; phylum Chordata; class Amphibia; order Anura; family Ranidae; genus Glandirana; species Glandirana rugosa. The sequence continues at coordinate 700,685 of BLSH010404266.1, read as the reverse complement.
CTGCAACTAGAAGGTAATCAATTACTCCTCTTTGCGGATTACTCACAGGAAGTCTCAAGAAGATGCAAGGCCTTCCAACCTATTTGTGAAGCTCTATATCAAAAAGGGATCAAATTCTCTCTAGCCTATCCAGCTGTCCTCCGCTTCTCCGACTCTTCTGGTGAATCCAAGATTTTCTCTCTACCTGAAGAAGCTATGCAATATCTCCAAACTTATCTCCACAGCCTCACGGACACAACTGCTCCACCAAGCTTCTCCCAGTCAGGCACATCAAGAAATCAACGGAGCCCGAGAAAGAAAATGACATCTAACGGATTCATCTAACCACGGCAACTGGCACTGACTTACCTACATAATTTCCTTGGTTTGGACTCCTATCATAAAGTATTAATCAAGGGTATCCAGACAAGTCTAACTCTATTATACAATTTTTTATCGATTTACAACACCTTTTTATAGGATGTACGAGTCATTTTTGAATCTGACCAATCATGCATTTATATCGATCTGTGTATACATATTTTATGGTTGTTTTCTATCATGCTTTTTGATAACTGTATCATGCATTTTTTACATAAGGAATCATTTGACCATTGTATCATGTTTTATATGAGAGAATGTCTCTGACCAATAATAAACCTATGAATGCTACATGACAATCTATATGATTTTTTGTGACTATGATATATGTGATTTAATCATGGCAAGTTCACATTTTATATGTGGTCTTTATACACAGTTCCCATACTACCAGATATAGTGGCAGACCTCATTTAATGCCCCAAAACCTTTTTTCCTCCTTTTCTTTTTTTGTGTATGAACTATTTAAACCAACCCCCCCAATGATACTAATTCATGCCTATTTAAACCGTTAATAGCTACCACATTCATAAAAGTCATATCCTGGAATGTGAAGGGCTTCAGATCCCCTAACAAACATATGTCCATCCTTCGCCACTAGAGTTGAGCGAACCTGAACTGTAAAGTTTGGGTTCGTACCGGACTTTAGGGTGTCCATGACCTGAACCCGAACCCGGACATTTGAGAAAAAGTCCGGGTTCGGGTATTTTTTCGTGCCTTTTTGTCACCTGTTGAATAGCTGCAGGGCAGCCAATCAACAAGCGTTTCACGCGTTTGCCCTTAGAAGCCATCACAGCCATGCCTACTAATGGCATGGCTGTGATTGGCCAGTGCATCACTTGGGTTTGAAATGTCAAGTCCAAGCGAGTTGAGATCACCGCTTCCTACCTGTATACAAACAATCCCCTAGACTTCGGGAAGTGTAAGGTCCTATACTGAAAATACTTACACCATCGATAATTGCCAAATTTATCCGTACTTAATCATAGTAACC
>BLSH010404266.1:684915-695200 GCA_018402905.1 Glandirana rugosa | reverse complement strand
GAATGAGAGAGAGAGGGGGGACGAGACAGGGGGGATTGGTGATGAGAGGGGAGGAATGAGAGAGGGGGCATTGGGGATGAGAGAGGAGAGAGAGGGGGGATTGGGGGAGAGAGAGGGGGGATGAGAAAGGGGGGATTGGGGATGAGAGAGAGGGAGGGATGAGAGAGAGGGGATTGGGAATGAGAGAGGAGGGATGAGAGAGGGGGGTTGGAGGATGAGAGAGAGGGGGGATTGAGGATGAGAGAGAGAGGACGGATGAGAGAGGGGAGATTGGGGATGGGAGAGAATGGATGAGAGAGGGGGGATTGAAAATGAGAGAGGGAGGATTGGGGATGAGAGAGAGAGAGTGAGGGGGGATTGGGGGTGAGAGAGAGGGGATAAGAGAGAGGGGCCCCTATTCATGTCTGCAGTCCATCTGTGCACCCCCTGTCTGGGTTTTGGTGTGTATGATGCTGCCTGGTACCTCCTTCCATAGGACGTTCACTATGGCCATCAGCGGGCAGGGCTCTTCTCCTTCAGAATGGTGAGGATAGGGGTGCTCCGTTCCTTCCAGCGGCTTCTTCTTAGACCGTGGACTGTCCCTGGCTACATGCGGCTACCACCGGTCCTGGGGGGGCACGATCTGCCTGTGCTCTGGAGCTTGGAAAGGAGAGCAGGGTAGCAGTCCCTTGGGCTGCATGTGCCTCGCGCCAGTGTTCTGTCCTCAGGAGCCCCCAATCCACCTGTGCTCTGGGCCACTATTGGAGTTTGGAGAGGAGAGGAGAGCAGGGTAGGAGTCACTGGCTGCATGCGGCTCCTGACGGTCCTGGGGGGAGGGGGGCCCAATCCGCCTATGCTCCGGAGCTTGGAGATGAGAGCAGGGTAGCAGTCCCTTGGGCTGCATGCGCCTCCCGCCGGTGTTATGTCCTCAGGGGCCCCCAATCCGCCTATCCCCGGGCCACTGTCGGAGCTTGGAGAAGAGGTTGGAGGAATCCAGCCTCTGGGTGGTGCCGCCACATCTCCGCATCAGGGTTGCACCTGCTGCTCTGAATCCTCACCTCTCTGGTGGTCAGAGAGCTCTTCTTGCTCCCGGGCTCATGTTTCTCACTGCTCCTGCCACCACCGTTCCAGGATTCCCCATAACAAGGGGCTCAAGGGGCAGATGCTTTTGGCCCCTCAACAATAACAGGGCCCTGGGCAGCTGCCCCATTTTGCCCTGCGTTAAAGACGGCCCTGGCCCCAAGTCATGCAGCAGTCTCTTATGCTTTTTGATGACTCTGCTGGTGTGCTTTCCGTGGACCATCCACATTGCCCTGCCCCAGAAGTGGAAGACATTGAGTGCACCGATGCCCAACCACTTCTGTTTCAGGATGAGGACATGGAAACACCACTGCAGCACGTCTCTGATGATGACGAAACACAGGTGCCAACTACTGCGGCTTTCTACAGTGTGCAGACTGACAAGGGGGGCAGTGGTGAAGAGTGGGTGGAAGATGATGTGGAGGATGATGAGGTCCTAGACCCCACATGGAATGAAGGTCATGCGAGTGACGTGTGCAGTTTGGAAGAAGAGGTGGTGGTCGCAAAGAGGCACCAGCACAGCAAAAGAGGAAGCAGGTTGCAAAAGCGGAGCGACCATCCTCTAGACAGTACACCTGCTACTACCCACTGCACCCAGGGATCTAGCACACCAAAGGCAGCTCAAAGGAGTTCCCTGGCGTGGCAGTTCTTCAGACAATGTGCTGACGACAAGACACGAGTGGTTTGCACACTGTGCAATCAGAGCCTGAAGCAAGACATACATTTTCTAAACCTGAGCACAACCTGCATGACCAGGCATCTACATGCAAAGCACGAGCTGCAGTGGAATAAGCACCTCAAAATCCAAGAAAGGTCTCGGCCTCCTCCTGCTTCCTCTTCTGCTGCTGCCTTGGCCTCTTCCTCCACCTCTACAGTGCCAGTGTCACCTGCCACCCAGCAAACAGACGATGTGACAGAAACGCCACCATGTCCACCACCATCCCCAAGCATTTCCACAAGGTCCCATGGAAGCTTACAGCTGTCCATCTCCCAAACACTGGAGAGAAAGAGGAAGTACCCCCCGATCCCTGGCCCTGAATGGCAGCATTTCAAAATTCCTGGCCTTTGAAATGCTGTCATTCCGTCTGGTGGACCCGGACAGTTTTAAAAACCTGATGGCGTTGGCTGTCCCACAGTACGCTGTTCCCAGCCGCCACTACTTTTCCAGGCGAGCCATGCCTTCCCTGCACAAACAAGTCGGGGACAAGATCAAGTGTGCACTGTGCAAAGCCATCTGTGGCAAGGTCCACATAAGCACTGACACGTGGACCAATAAGCACGGGCAGGGACGCAATATCTCATTAACTGCACACTGGGCAAATGTAGTGGCGGGTGGGCCTGAGGTGGATAGCAGTTTGGTGCATGTCCTTCTGCCACGAGGATTGCAGGGCATTTCTCTTTGCCTCCTGTTGCCTCCTCCTCCTACTCCGCTTCCTCCTCCTCTACCACCTCCTCATCCAGTCAGCGTATCACCTTCACCACCAACTTCAACACATCCAGGGGGAAACGACAGCAGGCTTTTTTAAAACTGATATGTTTGGGGGATAAACCCCACACTGCGCAGGAGCTGTGGACGAGCATTGAACAACAGACCGATGAGTGGTTGTTGCCACTGAGCCTCATGCCCGGCCTGGTGGTGTGCGATAATGGGAAAAATCTCGTAGCAGCTCTGGGCCTAGCCGGTTTGATGCACATCCCTTGCCTGGCGCATGTGCTGAATTTGGTGGTGCAGAAATTTCTAAAAAACTACCCGGATATGTCAGAGCTGCTGCCATCTGTGCACGCTTTCAGCGTTCTCACCCTGCTGCTGCTCGCCTGTCTGCACTCTGAACTCCACTTTGCACATGCTGGAGAGACTGTGCGAGCAGCAGCAGGCAATAGTGGAGTTTCAGCTGCTGCACGCACGGGTCAGTTGTTCTGTGGAACAGCACCACTTAACCACCAATGAGTGGGCCTCCATGCGAGACCTGTGTACCATATTGCGGTGTCTCGAGTACTCCACCAACATGGCCAGGGCCGATGAAGCTGTTCTCAGTGTTACTATCACACTTCTATGTCTCCTTGAAATAACACTTTCGGCGAGGATGGAAGAGGATGTGGCACAGAAGGAAGAGGAGGAGGAAGAGGGGTCATTTCCACGGTTATCAGGCCAGTCATTCACAAGTCATTCACAAGTGGCTCGGAGGGTGGGTTCCTGCACCAGCATAAGCCAGGTAAAAAATTTTCAAGCCAGGGCACAGTTCTGGAGGATGAGGATGACGAGGATGATGATGATGAGGAGGAGGAGGAACCGTGTTCACAGCAGGGTAGCACCCAACGCAGCTCGTGGGCATCACTGGAGCGTGGCTGGGGGGATACAGAGGACACAGATGATACACCTCCCACAGAGGACAGCTTGTCTTTGCCTCTGGGCAGCCTGGCACACATGAGCGACTACATGCTGCAGTGCCTGCGCAATGACAGCCGTGTTGCCCACATTGTAACTTGTGCTGATTACTGGATGGCCACCCTGCTGGATCCCTGTTACAAGGACAATGTGCCGTCCTTAATTCCCTCACTGGAGCGTGATCGGAAGATGCACGACTACAAGCGCACTCTGGTAGATGCGCTGCTGAGGGCATTCCCAAATGACACTGGGGGCTCAGTGGAAGTACAAGGCAAAGGCAGAGGAGGAGGAAGAGGTCGCCAATGCAGATGTGGCACCGCCAGCACCTCAGAAGGCAGGGTTAGCATGGCCGAAATGTGGAAAAGCTTTGTCAGCAGCACGCCACAACAAACAGCACCACCAGCTGATAGGCAACATCTTGAACAGTATGTGTGCACACGCCTACACGTACTGACTGATGGGTCTGCCCCATTCAACTTCTGGGTCTCCAAATTGGACACATGGCCTGAGCTTGCCCTTTATGCCTTGGAGTTGCCGGTCTGCCCTGCAGCCAGTGTATTGTCTGAACATTTGTTTAGCACGGCAGGGGGCGTTATCACAGACATGCACAGCCGCCTGTCCACAGCCAACGTGGACAAGCTAACGTTTATTAAAATGGACCAGGCATGGATCCCACAAGACTTGTCTGTACTTTGTGCAGAATAGACATTTATACCTGCCTCACACAGCCATTGGTATACTTAAGTGAACTTATATATTTTTTTTTTATAGAACATAAGTCTTTATTGGAATCTGTAACAAGAGAAACATGAAAAATAAACCATGGTACATTTTATATGGAAAAAGTGAACCCGTGCTAGAACATCTCTGGGTTTGTCTGCAGACAGCGATCTTTTTTTTTTTTAATATGTCTCAATATTTTGGGGGCTACCCCAATTAGAAAAAAAACCAAACAAACAAAAAACAGCGTTGGCTACCTCCTCCTCCTCCACCGCCACTTCCACCTACACCGCCACGGTCACCGCCTCCTCAACCTCCTACTCCACATCCACCTCCTCCTCCATTTTTTATTTTTTTTATGTGATTTTAATTTATTTCCCTGTCCACATTTTTTTGCAGGGCACTTGTCCTACTCTTACCATTTTGCTTCCTCTTGCAGCCCTCTGGCCCTTTCCAGGACTTTTTTAGAGCCATTTTAGTGCCCAAAAGTTCGGGTCACCATTGACTTCAATGGGGTTTGACGTTCGGGTCAAGTTCGGGTCAAGTTCAGGGCCGAACTCAAACTTTTTCGCGAAGTTCGGCCAAACCCGCTGAACCCGAACATCCAGGTGTCCGCTCAACTCTATTCGCCACCTAAAAAGGTTAAAAACCAACATAGCAGTACTACAGGAGGCACACCACATGGAAGATGACTTTACCCACATGAAAAAACTGTGGGTTAGTCAAGTAATGGGTTCCTATTCAACCAAAGTCAAGGCGGGTCTCATTAGTAAGACTCTTCCTTGTGACATTGTATCCACCCACACAGATACAGCTAGATTTAAATCACACCATTGCGAATGGTCCTTGACGGCAGTATATGCCCCAAATTCCCCATCAAAACAATTCTTCCAAACATTCACGGCCCACGTTGCGCCACACCTACACCTGCCCCTCCTAATTACGGGAGACTTCAACACTGTAGCCAATCTCCGGGAAGACAGGTTAGCTCAAACACCTAGCACCCCTCCCACCCCCGTTGCTGAAACCACCTACCTATCCCAATGGGCTGATAGCCTCCAACTTACTTACTTCTGGAGGCTATCCAACCCAGAGGGAAGAGACCCCCCCCACACACAAATCCCTATCCAGAATCGACTATACATTTCTTAACTCCCTCATGCTTGCAAATGCCTCAGACCTCAACATACATGACATTGCGATTTCGCACCACACACCAATTTCTATCAGTGTAAATTACTTCTCCCCTCACAATTCCCCGAAAATCTTGAGATTTCTATCATATCTAGCCCAAGACAAGACACTTAAGCAGATCATCGCCAACACTTGGTCCGAGTTTGCCACTACTAACACTGAACATACCTCCAGTCCCAATCTATTCTGGGAGACAGGCAAGTCAATTATCAGAGGCAGGATTATTTCCTGTTCCCCAGCTTATAAAAAAAGGCCCTCCTAGAATACCAACTTGCAAGCAACTCATTACGTCAGGCCCATGTTATCCTTAGTAGCGACAACTCTCAACCACATAGAGAGGCTTGGCGTCTTGCCAAAGATCAATTTGATCTATGGGCAGGGACACAGGAGAAAATTCACCAAACATTCCAAGACCACAAGTGTCACAAATATGGGAACAAACCTGGCAAGCTGCTCTCTCGGCTATGCAAAGGCCCTCTATTTCCTCCCACATTGCAGCACTCAGAGACATAAAAGGCTACGTCTCCCAAACAAGTCAACCACATTCTTGAACAATTTTACGCTACTCTTTATGGCCCAGACCCCATAGATGAAGATAAAGCAATCTCCTTTTTACAAAAGGTCAACCTACCCACCATCTCCCCGGTACTCCTTGCAGAGCTAAACACCCCTATCACCAGTAAAGAAATAATTCATATGATCAAATCCCTATCCTTGGGTAAAGCCCCTGGTCCTGATGGGTACACCTCCGACTTTTATAAAATAGCTAGATCAACAGTCGTCCCCCCTCTCCAAACAATGTAGCAATACATAATGGATGGCAATCAGTATCTCCCTACAGGCCATCTGGCACATATTAAACTAATTCCAAAAAAAGGAAAAGACCCCATAGATCCCGGATCCTACCGCCCTATATCGCTTCTTAATCTGGACTCCAAAATCCTTTCCAAATTAATAACAGACTAGCCCCAATTATGCCATTGCTTATCCACCCATCACAATCAGGCTTCACACAAGGCAGATCCGCCACCTTAAACATAAGAAAAGTCGTTGCAGTACTTGAGGTGGCCAGATCAAGCCCTGAAAGTGACCTAGCTATTATTAACACTCGATGCAGAAAAGGCATTTGATAATGTTAATGTCCATTGGCTAACCATGGTACTGTCCTCATTCGGGTTTTCTGGTCCCTTCTGCCACCTTATACAAGATATGTATTCAGACCCCCCCACTAATGTAGTAGCAGCGGGACACATCTCAAATAGGTTTCACCTACATAAGGGGACTAGACAGGGGTGCTCCCTTTTCCCACTCTTATTCAATCTGGCGATTGAGTCCTTATCAAATTTTTTACTCATACACCCGAAACTAAGTGGCATAAAAATAGGTCCCCATGAGCTATTTGCAGACAACATTTAATTAACATGTTAATTTTCACCTCAAACCCATCTGAAGACATGCTTCATATCCAAGAGACATTTAATACATTCAGATAATTCTTGGACCTCCGAATAAACTTTGCAAAAAGCGAGATCCTCCCCCTCTTCCACTCTCGTACACCCTCCTGGGCTGCATCCTCCATTTTTACTATTGCCAAAACTCACATCACCTATCAAGGACTTAAAATAGGCAAAACGCCATCCTCGCTCTATAAATTAAACATCCTCCCCGCTTTCAGGAATTGGGTCATTGGGCAAATCTCCCCCTCTCCCTCCTGGGCAGGTGCCATCTCTATAAGATGGTGAGCTTTCTGAAGTTATTATGTACCCTCCAAACAATCCCTCTTCTCCTGTAACACAAAGATATCCGTTTACTCCACAAAACGCTCTCATTATTCTTATGGAGAGGACGCAAACCTCGTATCTCACTACAAAAACTGTGTCTTCCCAAAGAAGAAGGAGGAGTCAATATTGCAGACGCTAGGCTCTGCAACCTCTCCTGTCTCCTGAGAGTGAGATTGGACTGGACGACAGGGAACTCTAGATACTTTAATTATGACATTGAGCTATCCATGAGCAGCCCCCATGGTTTAACCTCTTCTTCCATTGTGGGATCAAACACACTCCTCCTCACTGAATTGTCACAAAATTGTCATTGCGTGGGGGGAAATCAGAAAAAAATGTAAAGTTCCACTCTCCACATCGATACATCTTCCTATCTGTGGTCACCCTCTGTTCCCCTAAGGGCAGCAATATCCAGCCTTTGCTACCTGGACAAAACTAGGCTTAAAAAAATGTGCACAATTGTACGATACCAGCACGGGGGGCCGTCTCCCTCCCTCTCAGATCATTGAGAGATACAAAGTACCACCCCAACAACACCTCCACATACATCAGGCAACAAGCTTTATGACTAGCACCTGCCCTGACAAGGATCTCCGCTTTAAACCTTCGCTTATTGACTTCATCAAATGAAATCTACATAAAATTCCGGATCTCTACAAACCTCTATGCACATTTCTGGACCCTACCATCCATGCATCTTCATCTGCGGCATGGAACAAAGACTTGAATTCACCAGAGGCACTGCATACCATTCTACTAGGCATAAAATCCACATGGAAATTTGTTAGGAACGAATTCTGGAGGGAACAACAATTGAAAATAGTTCACCGGGCATATGCTCCCCACATAACATCCAACTCTCGGCCAGAGGGGTCCAATTGCCCCCTGGGCAAAGGCTCACAGGCCATCCTTACTTCACAATCTTTGGTCCTGTCCACTGATGACTTCCTTTTGGAACAGCGTGGAACAATACACAGCTTCAATAACTGACCTCAACCCTCTTGGCATAATATATGCACTAATCTTTGGAAACTTGGATATTCTCAGTCCCTACCTATCTCGACAACAAGCTCTCATTCTCCAACATAACAAAGCCTTGATCTCTACCTGCTACATGACAGCAAGAAGAGCTATACTAAGAAATTGGATCTCGACTGTTCCACGACCCACAAGGGAAGTTAAAACAGATCTACTCAAACTTTTCAAATTGAAGAAAATTGATTCAATGCTCTCTAAGGAGCAAAATCCTCTCCATTTCCACAAAAATTGGGCCTCATTCCTGGAAAAAGTAAGCTACCCCTCAGACAGTCAAGGATTTACAGACCTCGCAATTAATCTCAAGGGTTGAACATTTTAACACCCCTTCTGTCTCAAAGATGATCAACCATGCAAAAAAGCCTTCGGCCTGATTCCTATTCCAGCCTAATTCAACGTTTGATCCATGTTGCCTGACCACTCAGTAGACAAAGTCCTCCATTTAAAATAACCAACAGGAACCGAGAAGACACTCTTCCAACAGCACCCCGAAACTTGGCCCAAAATTAAGAGACCCATCGTGCCCCGTGCCACCAACTATAAACGATGACATCCTTCATAATAGGTAAAGCAATTGCCATGTTGCCCTACTATCTGCTTTAATCAGTGGACTATGCACTACCTCGCTATGATTGGACATAATAGGATAGCTCTTCCAAGCTATATTCCCTTCACAGCAATCACCTAATGATCCCACACTGGGCTGTCAAAATAAATAAATAAATAAATAAATAAATGTCATGTGCTGACTTTGTTCAAGCTATATTTATGCCAGGGTGACTAATTACATTTATAATTGGGCTCAATAGATGTCCTTAACCAATTCCCGACTGAGTGCTGCATATTTACTGCTGCAGAGTGGCATCGTCCTGCGAATTGCCGTATATAAGTGGAGGGCTTGCGCGTGCGCAGCTAGCGGGCAGGAGCGCGCTGCCGGCGGCACGCTCTCATGTCCGCCACACTCTGCAGGAGTGTGCCCGCAGCTCGGGTGGACCCAATGTCCGCCGGTGAGCATCAATGACCTGCCAGAGAGAAAGAACAGGGAACCACCGATGTAAACACAGTGGTTCCCCTCTCTGTCAGTGGGCATGTAAGAGATCTACTGACAGTGTGCATGTGAGAGATCTACTGATCCCTGTCACTGGGATCAGTTAGATCTCTTATGCCCATGGCAGCCCAGCTCCCTCACAGTTAGAACACGCCTAGGGAACACAGTTAACCCCTAGATCTCCCCCTGCAGGTTAACCCCTTCACTGCCAATGACATTTATACAGTAATCAGTGGATATTCAAATTTCTGATCGCTGTATAAATGTCATTAGTCCCAAATAAGTGTCAAAAATGTCCAACATGTCCGCCCCAATATCAAAATCCCGATAAGAAATCGCAGATCGCCGCCATTACCAGTTACCAAAAAAAAAATGTAAAAACGCCAGAAATGCATTCTCATGGTTTGTAAACGTGGCAACTTTTGCGTAAACCAATCAATAAACATAGATTGCGATTTTTCATAAAAATATGAGGAAGAATATAAATCTGCAAAAACCGATGAATACATTTGTTTTTTTATATATTTTTTTTTGGATATGTGTTTTAGCAAAAAGTAAGAAATGTTGTTTTTTTTTGCAAAATTGTCGCTCTTTTTTTTGTTTATAACGGTGATCAGAAATGATGCAGAGGGGATCAAATACCACCAAAAGAAAGCTCTATTTGTGGGAAAAACACGACGCAAATTTAGTTTGAGTACAACGTCTCTTGACCGCGCAATTGTCAGTTAAAGTGATACAGTGCCGAATCGCAAAAAGTGCTCTGGTCCTAACATGGGAAATCCTTCCGGCGGTGAAGTGGTTAAAGCATTATTTGTACTTGCTTTTCTAACCTCAAACTTTTGTTGGGCAACATGAGTTTGATTTAAACGCAGCACAAAAAGGGTGTTTATCTCGAAAGAAAACCACCATAAACTAGGGGAGACGTAGTAAAGACTAGTGGCAATATTTGTTTTTTTTCTCGCTGTTAAAACGTTTTTTTTTGTTGTAAAGAATGAAAAACGATTTTGTGTATAGGTTTTTTTTTATATATTTTTTTGTTTACATAAGTAGCCAAAAACGTCT
>BLSH010404266.1:671588-684905 GCA_018402905.1 Glandirana rugosa | reverse complement strand
TGGGAAAAACACGACGCAAATTTAGTTTGAGTACAACGTCTCTTGACCGCGCAATTGTCAGTTAAAGTGATACAGTGCCGAATCGCAAAAAGTGCTCTGGTCCTAACATGGGAAATCCTTCCGGCGGTGAAGTGGTTAAAGCATTATTTGTACTTGCTTTTCTAACCTCAAACTTTTGTTGGTACCGCTTTCCATTGACAGTGTATCCTCCACCCCCCCATCCCCTCCCCATCCGTTATATATTTCCACCTGTTAAGATAATTGCGGTGTGAATCTTTGTATCTATTGTGACTACGTCTGTTTGCCTATGGAATACATCACACTGCCTTGTTCTGTTCTCTTTTCTATATTGAAGAAAATCCAATAAATTGTTAAATAAAAAATAAAAAAAAGGGGGGGGGGGGCAAATACCTTTTCACAGCACTGTATACCAATTTAAGTAAGGATGTTTGCAAAGTGCAATTGTATCACAAAATGCCAAAGCCTACTAAACACTCAGAAAACACCAAATGAAATGCATAGCAAAATTCTGTAATGCATTTATTTATTTAACACAATCAGTCTTTTTGTTATTTTGAATGCACATCTTGCTACTAACATTCAATGGTGTTATGGGCATGTGCATAAAAAAGTCATTAGTTTTCTGTTCAGCAATTAGCGATCAGTGACATTAAACCAGTTCTATGACATTGCAGTGGAAAGGCTATTAGAAAGAAGATGGAATGTGAATTAAATAAAGAATCTTTAGCATTGATAGCCTAGATATTTGGCAATATTCTTGATTCTTGTTGGTTGTTGGCAATAACATATCTATTTCTAGGAATTTTTGGCATTTATACTACTAGACCAAATCATGCCTCCCTGGGTCTTACAATTTAAAATGGCTACATTTAAACCTCTTTCTTAATACTAGGAATCTTGGGTTCAAATCCTACAATATTTGACCAATACAAATTAACCTAACAGTTTTTGAAACGTAACCTTGTGATTGTACAAAAGCAATTTTTTTGGATCAGAAGTTATATGGCCCAGTCTAAGAAGTCTGGATGTCTGAATTGATCTTTGATTCACAGAGGAAATCAGGTAAGACCCTTACAACTGGCCATATAACTGTCCCATGTAGTCATTTGTTAGCACAAAAAGAATCAGCTTTCAGTTATGATTGCTTTGATCATAGCTTTCTTGCTTTTTTGTGTTTAACAATTGTATTATGGAGCATTAGGCCTTAATTAAAAGGACTTGTCCTTTTTGAAATATCTCATATCTATCATAGAGAGATATATTTGACAACCACTTACCCCTGAAGAAAATTATAAAGCATACATTTCTAAACCCGTTGGGTATTTCTGTATGCATGATGTTATAGTCAACAGAGTTCTGTTGTTTCCTGGTGTAATTTGTATAACATTTATTATGACCACATTGTCGTTTCCTTTTAACTTTTCATACTATTTTAATATGTATCATATATATGTATCAATAAAGTTGTTTATAATTTTTTTTTATACATCGTGTACTTGCTTGCCCTTAAAAATCCCATTTAGAGGGCTGTGTCTATAAGTATTAGAATAGGAATGTGGGCACTCTCCTTTTTATCTCCTCTCCAACAATATAATTTCCATGTTTTTTTTAAATATCTTAGTCAGCAACCAGTATAATTAAAGTTTAGGGTCTTTTCTAATGCATTCTGTTTTCTGTGATGTATTTTAAAACTATTCTTGCTACATACTTCAGTTCCACATAGATTTCCCTAATAACTCCCTCATACTCCCTTATTATCATTAATATTATATAGGATTTATATAGCGCCAACAGTTTGTGCAGTGTTTTACAATGTTAGGGCAGACAATACAGTTACAATGCAACTCAATACAGGAGGAATCAAAGGGCCTGTTCGTTAGAGCTTACAATCTAAGAGGGAGGGACTCTCCCTTAGAATACTGTAGCTACATCTAGGTATTAGCTATGGATGTCCTAAAAGGGACACTGTTGACCAAACTCTTAAGGTCAGTCATATCAATCACTGAATTAAACATTCTTTATATTGTATGAGCCACATCCACAGAAACTCCCAGAAACAAATTGTCTAGATTGTTATTTTAACTTCCGTGCTACAATAGATTAAATAATGCATTTTATTTGTTAGTTCTTCAATAGCTTTTGCTTTATTATATTATTATATCTGTGGCACTGGCTATAACATCTACTTGGCAGCCGTATATTTTATTTGTGATAGAAATGAATAAACACACAATCCAAGGATAATATATGAACATATTATTGGCCTCTGTATCAGATATTGATTCCTTCACTCCAGTCTTGATTAGCAATTCACAGAGTGAAACATGATTCATCAATAGCAAACATCTCAAATATGGTTTCGCTTGGCAATTTCTCAACTCATACCCTGGTGAGAAGACATATTGGTATAATATAAAGTTCCTTCTCGCTTAACAATTAAGACATCTCAGCGTGTCTGTTTGTAGTATAAGATAATTGATTGTCACAGTTGTTGTCCATCAGGGTTTACAACATTTGTAGTCTTTCAAATATTACATAGAAAATTACTATACTAAAACTGCTAAAGTGTCTGAGTTTCGATCAGTTTTCCAGCACAGTCAAATTAGCATACTAGAAAGTTTTGCACACCCATATAGGAAAATGTGACCAGATGTTCTCATTTTATTAGATCTGCTGGTATCCCCATGTGTTCTGCTGGGACACTGAATTGTCCCAGATTTTCCTGCTGTGTTCACTAACTGCACAGACATTGCATGGAAGGTAAAGGCTTCTCTGCCATAAGGGATTTTGCAAAACAGGGATTAAGAAAGTCCCACCCTCTGAGTTCTGAGGATTTCTGCAATATGATGAAATGTATATATATATGTATCTGTATCTTTGTGTGTGTGCATGTATATATGTGTGTGTGTGTATATATATACTGTATGTGTGTGTGTTCTTCTGCTTTTTGCTTTAGACGTAAGGGATACTTTGTAATCATCAGCAAGCTACCAAAACTCATGAAAAATACATTTTATTGCTTTTTTATTGTGCTCAAAACAAATTATTGCTATGCTACGTGTCCGTCATAAAGAACATTGTGTGAAAAGTAAATGCAAAGACTTAGAAAATTCAAAGTTCAAAGCTGAACATGCAAAATGGACAGGAATGGAGTGGCAATGGAGAGCAAATATATGATACAATAAACAGATAATTAGATAGATAGATAGATAGATAGATAGATAGATAGATAGATAGATAGATAGATACTGTAACTAATTGCTGGTGCCTTTGAAACTAATGCATCTAATAGAAGGGGTGTGTGTGTGTGGGGGGGGTTTACAGGCATTAGTTGGATAGGAAGGAATAAGCAGCAATGAAAACTATGAGAAGTTCTAATCTTTCCTCAGTGTGCATTTTTTGGTGGTGTCTCTGCATCGCTTGCTGTCAGGAGATCTTCTCACTATGGACAATAGTGGCAGTAAAAGCATGACATAGGCTCTAAACCTTCCCCGCTCTATCCAAAGTTTTAAAAAAAATTCTACTCATGGCAGATTTTCATGTTTTGTTTTCCTAATTAGCATTTCTTACTGCAAGTAATTTAAAGTGACCCTACCACTACAGGTTTACAATTAAAACTTGAGTAAACCTTAACAATGAAGTTCTCTTCTTTTCTTCCCTTTGATCTGCTAAATATATCATTGGAAGGGTTTTGTTATATTTGTTTTTTTTTTAATCCCAAACCAATTTATTGAAATTGAAATTGTTTCCGTACAATAAAAAGCTATTTATCAATCACATAGTAGAAAGTCGTATCTTCAGGTTCAGTGGTGATACATGGTATTCAATGTACATTATACTGTACAGAAGAAATCAAAGACTCAATGTTATAATTATATGTCATAACAGACATAATAGAAGAAATATCAATTATTGAACAATCCAGCATCCAATGTATGATGCATTCTAAGGCAATTTAACATGAGAGGGAGGTATATAACTGGAGGAGGGGTAATGTAGAATGAGGAAGAGGGGGAAGAAAAGGCATCAATGTTCTCACTCCTGGGAAAAAAAAGGAGGGGGGTGCATATTAAGAGACAGGGGAAAGCAAGTTAAAAGTCTAGCATGGGGAAGAAAGTGACACAATGTCCAATATGATTCTCACTAATAATGAGGTATTCTGGGAGAGAACTTTGTCTCTGCTAAGTAAGAGGAGAGAGGACGAGAGAAGGAAAAGAAAGAAAAAAATAGGGGGGGGGGGTTTGTTGGGAGGGAATAAGCTGAGGAAAAGGAGCTGGGAGTGGGAAAGGGGGTATAAGGTATGGCAGGCGCAGGGAAGGAGGGGCTCACCAGGAGGCCCCTCTGGCATAGGTATTATCTTATATTTGTTTGATAAGTGCAAAAACCTATTGATCTTGTGAGAAATTCAGAGCTGTCCTATGCTTTGGGCAAATCTCCTATGTTATCTTAAGGCGTGCAATTAGTCCTCCAAGGACCTCTTGGACCACAAAAAAAAGCCTCTACTTTGTAAAGATGAGGACAGTGGGACAGATTCATTTGCTGAGTGCATATCTTACACAGCAAAAGTTATTCTTTTGTACTTGGGACTTTTCAGGGATAAAACATGGGCATATATACATGCATTGCAGATCTGTACTGCATATTTGTTTTACAATTTTGACTTGACACATACTGTAAGCACAGCCTGTAAAAGAAGATGTTCTATACCTACTTTTTCAGAAAGATAAATATAGAGAATCTATGAAGATCAAAAACCTTCAGTTTGCAGCTCCTCCCTCCCCCCAGCCCCCCCAACACTTACCTGAGCCTGATCTTGATTCATTGATTTGCAGCTGCTCTCACTGGCTCCTGCTGCTGTCAATCACAGCCAGTGAGGAGGGTTCAGGGGGCAGGGCCGAGCGTCTCTCTGTGCATCTTATAGACACACAGAGCGGGGCTTAGTAGCGAGCATGCACAAGTGCCCCCATAGCAAGAGGCTTGCTATGGGGGCACTCAGCAGGGGGGAGGGGCCAGGATCACTGGTGGGGGACCCAAGAAGAGGAGAGTCAGGGCTACTCGGCAGAAAACCATTGTACAGAGCAGGTAAGTATAACATGTTTGTTATTTTCAAAAAAAAAATATACCTTTAGTTTAAATTTAATTATGGCCCAATGCTGATATGATTACTTTAAGCTCAGCAGATAGTCAGCTGAAACCACCTGCCTAAAAAGCAGCCAATGTGACACTATCTTAATGTTGCATCACTCAATTGTCCAAAAAAACTAAAACTGTTACTTTCCCCCAAATTTATATTTTATGCATGAATAGATAAACTGAATCAGCTGCTGATGTTTATATTTTAATAAAGTTTACAGTGGATCTTGGGGTACTTCTGAAGAGATTGTATGAAAGCTTTATGAACGTTGCCAAAAGTGTGTTGTGAAATATGCCGATTATTTTGAAGGCCAATAAAGATAATTTGTTTGTATCTTCTGTTTTGTTTGTTTTCTGATACCATTCACCAAACGTTTTAAATACACTTCGTATATGAAACAACAGGCATCCCCAGATGCCTACGTATCGTTTTTCTTCATGCATTCTATGCATGAAGATAAAAAACCTTCTGTTTGCAGCAGCCACTCCAGCACGCCCTAATACTTACCTGAGCCCCATCTGTATACAGCAATGTCCATTAATGCCTCGGCCTTCTGGGATTCTCTTCCAGATGGCTGAGACACAGCAGCGCCACCATTGGCTCCCACTACTGTCAATCAAAGTCAGTTAGCCAATCAGGAAAGGGAGGGGGCAGGGCTGAGCTGGGCTCCATGTGTGAATGGACACAGAGAGCTGTGACTCGGCTTGGGTGCCCCCATAGCAAGCTGCTTGCTGTGGGGGCACTCAATAGGAGTTAGGGGCCAGGAGCACTGAAGAGGGACCTGAGAAGAGGAGGATCTGGGCTGCCCTGTGCAAAACCACTGCACAGAGCAGGTAAGTATGACATGTTTGTTATTTTTAGAGAAAAAAAAACGAGACTTTAGATCACTTTAATACACAAACTGTTTTATTTTTTTTACTTTAACCACTTCCCGCCCGGCTGTCATTTGTCAATAGGTCAGGCGGGAAGTGGCTAAAGTAAAAAAAAAAAAACAGGGGGTTCATTATCCTGACTGGACGTCTATTGACAGTGGGACAGATTAATTTGCTTAGTCGAAGGGCAGAGCGGACACTATTCAGTTCACACAAATGCTGTGTGTTGTCAGCCCACAACAAGCAATTAGGAGCTGAGTGCATATCTTACACAGCAACAGTTATTCTTTTGTACTTGGGACTTTTCAGGGATATCGAGTGTGGGGGCACTCGATAGGAGTTAGGGGCCAGAAGCACTGAAGAGGGACCTGAGAAGAGGAGGATCTGGGCTGCCCTGTGCAAAACCACTGCACAGAGCAGGTAAGTATGACATGTTATTTTTAGAGAAAAAAGAAAGAGACTTTAGATCACTTTAACCCCCTTAGCGGTATTCTCGAGCCTGACTCGGGGTGTTTTTTTCATGCTAGGATCGGTATCCCTGAGTCACGCTCGGGGTAGATGTGCAGAGCCTGCAGCAGGGTTCCTTACCTTCTCTTGGCGATCCAGCGATGATCTCCCATTGCTGTGATCGCCGCCGAGATCCCCACCGCGCCATCCGTCGCTCTGCTGACTTCCTGGTTCCGTTCCCTGCAGCAGCAATGGTGCATGGGAGCGGAACTGGGAGGGAAATTCAAATGTTGCACAAACACAAACACATAAAAAGGAGGTGATACAATGTAATCTGAGAGGATTACACTGTATCACCTTAGTATCAGACACAGTGCCCTTTCAGTGCCCCTTGCCATTGTCATTTGTGACAAATAAAACCCTTTGAAAATGGCATCAAAAAAGAGCTGTCCTACAAATGCGCTTTTGGATCAGCTGAGAGACTGCAACAGCGACACGGAGGTGCTCGCAGAACAGAGCGACAGTGAGTCGTGGGGAGATTTGTGATCTGACTCTGACACCGACACTGATCCAGAAAGTGACAACGCCGATGATCCTGCACCTGACCTAAGCGATGTGCGCACTTGGTGCCCTATAGAGAGCGATGCGGACCAGGCAGCGCCGCCGAGATTCCGATTCACTGGATCTCCTGGGATGAAGGTTGATGTGGAGAGTGACAACCCTCTGGCGTACCTGAAATTATTTCTTACTGAGGAGGTAATTTTAAAAATCGTCACAGAAACCAACCGCTACCATGAGCAGCAATCCGCTACGTTGCGTGCCAGATTTTCCAGATCCAGAAAATGGGAACCGGTCACTAAAGAGGACATCTGGCAGTTTCTGGGACTCATCGTCCTTCAGGGGGTGGTGGGGAAACCGCTCCAGAAATGGTATTGGACCACCAATAAGATACTGGCCACTCCATTTTTTGGCACCGTGATGTCCGAATACCGTCTTTCACTTATCATGAAGAATTTACACTTCGCCAACAACGAAGAGTTTGATGAGGCCACGCATCCTGCGCCCAAACTAAAAAAAATCTGGGAGGTGTGCCAAATGATTGTCACCAACTTCCAGTGGACCTACGTGCCAGAAAGGGATGTCAGTGTGGACAAAAGTCCGATGGCCTACAAGGGACGCCTGAGCTGGATACAGTTTATTGCATCCAAAAGAGCGCGGTTTGGCATCAAATTTTATATGCTCTGTGAATCATCCACCGGATATATCTGGAATGCGGTCATTTACACCGGTAAAGGTACCAAGTTCAATCCCAGGTGCAGCCGCTATGGGATGGCCACATCATCTGTCCTTTCACTGCTGGACACATTGCTGAACCAGGGATATTGAGTGACAATGGACAATTTTTACACATCTCCGGAACTTTATGAGGTTTTGCTCCTAAACAAAACTGATGGGTATGGTATCGTTAGGCCAAACCGGCGTGACATGCCATCAATGTTTGGCAACAAACAACTAAAAAAAGGAGAAATGGTTGCCTTTCAAAAGGGTAAAATGATGGCAATGCGATGGCGAGACAAAAAGGACGTGTGTCTCATGAGCACCGTGCACAGCCCCTCCACTGCCATGGTCCGCACAAAACACGGAAAAGATGTGCTGAAGTCGCAAGTCGTGATCGATTATAATCACACAATGGGAGTTGTCGACCGAGCTGATCAGGCAATGACATTTTACCCGGCGATGCGGAAACAACAGAAGAAGTATTACAAAAAGATTTTCAGGCATCTCCTTGAACAATGCCTTTGGAACGCCTAAATCCTTTATAAAGCAAACACTAACATACCTCTTGTTCATTCTGACTTTATCTGGAAGGTGGCTGAACAGATTTTTGTCAACCACCCGACGCCATCAGTATCTTCTAACAGACCTGGACAACGCACTGTTGACGTTGGCAATCCAGAACGTCTGACAGGTCGTCATTTTGTAGACTTCTTATCGCCAACCGCAAGAAAGTTAGCGCCTACCAGGATGTGCGTCGTTTGCTGTTCCAAGAGAGATGGCAATGGAAAAAAAGTCTGAAAAGAAGCAAGGTACTATTGTCCTGATTTTCAGACTTTGTCTAGTTCCATGCTTCAAACTGTTTCACACTTAGGATGTGTATTGAATTTCTTTGTTTGACAAATTTCATTATTTTTTATTGCATTATTGAATAAAATTATATTATTGATTAGATTATAATTCATGCATTTGTGTTTCAAATTTATCACATCTGGAATGTCTACTAGAGTCTTGTAAGTAATTACTAAGAATTGCAGGCCTATAATACATATCACCAAATTTCCATGCAAAAAATTGTACCGCTTTTGGTACAAAATTCCAGACAGAATCATACCGCCAGGGAGGTTAATACACAACCTGTTTTATTTTTGTACTTTTTGTACTTTTTACATTATCCTGACTGGACGTCTATTGACGTCCTCAGGATAATCCACGATTGTGCACCCGCGGGGGCGCACATCGCGACGATCGGTGGTGCCACAGGTCAGTCTGACCCACCGCATTACCAACCAAGGTAAAAGGCTTCCATTGGAAGGCGTGCAATTAGTCCTCCCAGGATTTTATCTTGGACCACAAAAAAAAAGCCTCTACTTTGTAAAGATGAGGACAGTGGGACGGATTAATTTGCTTAGCCGAAGGGCAGGGCAGACACTATTCAGGTCACACAAATGCTGTGTGTTGTCAGCCTGGAAGCCAGCATCGGAAGCCTTTTACCATGTGATTAGCCATGAACGCTCATGGCTGATCACAGTGTAAATAGGAAGAGCCATTTATCGGCTTTTCCTCTGCTCAGGTCTGCAGACCTGAGCAGTGGAGAGCCGATCGGCTGCTCTCCTGATGGGGGGGGCTGCGCTGAACTTTTATCAGTGCAGTCCCCCTCAGGATCACCCCACTGGACCACCAAGGAGCCAACCGGAACCACCAGGGAGACAACATGGAGGCCGCCCAGGACCACCAGGGAGCCCACACTAGACCACCAGGTAAGGGCAATACAGTGCACTGTAGGGATGGCACTGTGCCCATATATGATGCCTGCCAGTGCCATCCCTAACAGTGCTATATGCACCAGTGCCCACTAGTGCCACCTATCAGTGCCCATCTGTGCCCACCTGTGCCACCTATCAGTGCCCACCTGTGCCACCTAAAATTGCCCACCTGTGCTACCTAAAAGTTCCATCTATCAGTGCCCAGCAGTGCCACCTATCAGTGCCCATCAGTGTCCAGTGCGACCTATCAGTGCGGCCTATGAGTGCCCATCAGTGCCGCACATCAGTGCCACCTATCAGTGCCCATCAGTGTTGCTTATCAGTGCCGCCTATCAGTGCCCATCAGTGCTGCATATATGTGCCCCATCATGAGTGCAAACCTATCAGTGCCACCTCATCAGTGCCAATCTTCACTGTCTCCTCAGTGCCCGTCAGTCTAGCCTCATCAGTGCCCATCAGTGTAGCCACATCAGTGCCTGTCAGTGAAGGAGAAAATGTACTTATACAAAGTTTTGTGACAGAAACTTTTTTTTTTCAAAAATTGTCGGACTTTTTTTATTTGTAGCGCATAAAATAAAAACCGCAGGGGTGATCAAATACCACCAAAAGAAAGTGTTTGTGGGAGCAAAATGATAAAAAGTTTGTTTGGGTACATCGTAGCACGACCGCGCAATTCTCATTCAAATGGCAACAGCACTGAAAGCTGAAAATTGGTCTGGGCGGGAAGTGTTCTAAGTGCCTGGTATTGAAGTGGTTAAATAGACTTTTTTGCCATCTGTGTCCCATTGGGGAGATTTCCCTTATATTATTGTTCTGATGTCAACCCAAAGTTTGGGATTTTCTTTTACTTTCACTTTCATTGATAACGGTATACAGGAGAGATAGAGAGCATAAATCTCCCTAATGGGGGCACAGACAGCAATAAAAACTGACAGACGTTCTAATACATCTCCACTCTATCCAAAACTGTAACATTATTTACACTTTAAGCGTGAGGATTGATACCGGAACCAAAAACTGACTGTGCAGGGAAAAAAATGTTTCATAGTCAGACAGAAGCGTTAGAGGTGATTGCTTAAAAGAGAAGTATGGGTTGTTTTTTTTTGTTTTTTTTTGGCAGAATCATACTTACTTAGGTGGATGCTGCATCTGTCGCCCGCCGGCTCTAATACTGAAAACCGAGTGATCAAACATTGTCAATCACTCGGTTCTCAGGGCTCTGTGAGCAGAGAGCTGGTGACTGTCAGTCACTGCTGTCTGCTCTTCCCTCCCCCTCGGTCACTGAAACCCTGGGCTGTAGAGGGGATGGGAGCAGCTGGCTCAGGCTCATTGTCTTTCATTGTCGCAATCTTGACCAAGCCTAGATGAGCTCTGTGACATCAGCCGACAGCAGTCTTCAGCCTACTGCCTGCTGAAAATGAGTCACATGAGTGCAGAATGGACTGCACTCCTGTGATCCACAGGAGAAATACAGCCAAACGAGCTTTGGCTGTACTTTTTTAACTGGTAAGTTATCGGCATACACACGGTTCAGATAAGATTGGTTGAATCATGCACAAAAAAAAAATTATATTTAGAAACTTCAACAGGAAGACAATCCATCCAGTTGGAAAATAATGCTTTTTTATTCCCTGCTTCAGCAAAGGAAGCAGTAACACAATGCTGTGCATAGGGGGGAGTAACTATTAGGCTCCATTCACACTAAAGACTTTGTCATGAATGTAACAGCATGAGTAAATACATTGACAACACATATTGTTGTCAAGTGCAAAGCAGTTGTAGCCAGACCATAATGAGCGCAGGGGTGCCGCACCCCTAGTTTGCATGCAGGGCGCTGGACTCATAGCTATCCGTGAGTTTTTTTTTTCAAGCACATGGTTAGAACCTGGGGCTCTAATTGGCTTGAAAGAGGTTGGGTTCTGCACCCTGAACCTACCCACTTGTGACACTAGTGAATCAATATTTGCTATCAGTTTCTGGCTTCTCCTCCGGCCAATCAGAACAGGAAGCGGGTCTAAAGAAGACCAGGTTAGCCGGGAGGAGAAGCTGGACAAGCCGCGGTGCTGTGACCCTGGAGGGGTGAGTGTGGATCTGGGGGGGTTTCTGCCCTCCCCCCACAAAAAAGTTTTTCACCAGCCGTAACTGGTGCACAGCTTGATTTTGTGCTAGGGTGTACTCCACAAACGTTGAAATGTCTGATGCTCAATCTGTGTGGCTTCTTTTAGCTTTAAAGTGTATATCTAGCTAAAACCTGTCTTAAAGTGTTACTAAACCCACAACAGTAAAATATGTCTGTATATGCAGAATAGCATGCTTGCTATACTCATTGTGTAACTTAAGGGGTTAGTCCTCTGTATTGTGTAGAAAGGCTGTTTGATCTTGTATGGCCAGATACTTCCTTCGTGTCCTGTCTACTATATTAGACTATACTTTACTATACTACATGCAGGCAGTGTGGAAAGGTTGTACATGCTCTCTTCTATCTGCCTGTTTCACATGGACACAGACTGCAGTGCATTTCTAGAGGCAGTGATTGTTTATGTCATTGGCAAAGCACCAATCAGCTCTGGCCAGATTGTGGGTGAAGTGTCACTGATGCAAATGAAGTTTCATCATCACAGAGTGAATCTCCTCTTATTTGAACACTGTGGAAACACAGTTTATCACCTGACTGCAATATACAGATCAAACAAAGGTATATAGCAGCAGTATTTTGATCTAAAAAGAAGATTTAGAAGCTGTGTGCACTGTGTGTGTGTGTGTGTGTGGGGGGGGGGGGGGGGGATGAATTGTTTTTATATTGCTGGGTTTAGTAACACTTTAATGCAATGCACATTAATGCACAGCAATGCATGTATACTAATGCAGCGTAGCAGTGCGATGCTATACTTAGACATCTGTGACCAAAACAGATGTCCGCACTGGAAGATTGCTACTTGCCTCCTGTTCTGTACTGCACCAGACGCACTAAACAGTAAATATGTACATTAGGCAAAAGCCGACTTTCCAAGGGTTACATTTTTCATTTATGAGTAGACAGAACTTCTTTAATTTTGATGTAAATTAGTGTGGATTAACCATATAGTAGGCAAGGATCTTCAAATCTGTGAACGTAAGCCTTTCTAATATCATAATAACGGTGACATACTTAATGAAACCAAATTAGCAAGCTTTATGGTGATTAAGGTAAGACACGATAATTAGAACACTGATTAAGGAGACACCCCTACCCAGCATCTGTAATGTGTATACCCCCTTACATAGCTGGTTAACTATACCAGTCTTGCTGCTATAGCGTTTTGCCATGTGAAATTATTTAGGAAGCACCTGCATTACTGCTGGCATTTATTTCACAACAATAATACACCCGTCCGACAATACCTAAATGATAGAATCGGACTTCACAAACGACGACTAATACGCTAATTTAGTTATTATTAAAGACAACCTGGGACACGAAGAACTAAGTAGAAGAAAAGGTACGACACCTCGTCTTGTTACTCGGACTCATGAACTTGCAATTCACGAAACAACACTTTATTTACGGTCGTCATTACGTCCACGAAGGATTTATTAAAGTGTACCGTTTTGCGATATCGTCGTTCTGACCATATCAATTGGTCGATACATTCCCCCATATGTGTAATGTCTACGACCCATCCCCACAGAGGAATTAGTCACAAGATTAATAGCACAGAATGGAATTAGTGGTATTTCGAACGATTAAACCAAAGTAATTCATACAGTGGCAATAATACTATAATCTTTCCGAATGCAAGTGTCTAAACTTCTAGGAACGGAT
>BLSH010404266.1:601780-625594 GCA_018402905.1 Glandirana rugosa | reverse complement strand
TGTCAGAATTAAATTGGAAAGGACAGCTTATTGTACTTTTTATGTACAGACAAGTTAGCATTAATTAGGCACAATGTACAGGAACAAATGAGGCACAACCCTCATTGAACAATCATGCATCTGTTGCTTAAGGCAGGTTTCATGAAAAACTATATTAAGGAAAATTTCTGTGCAGATTTAATACAGATATATTTCAGCAAGGAAGAAGTGAAGTAAAAATTCAATACAATCTCTGCCTACTTACAATTTATACGAAAAAAATGAACTCTTTATTTATAGACAAGGCTTTAATGGAACAGGGTTTGAAGGATCATAACTTCTGTGCTATAGTTGTTGAGTCCTTTGTAGGACCAAAGTTAACAATTCAAATTTATATATATATATATACAGTATTTTACAAAAGTGAGTACACCCTTCACATTTTATTATATCTTTTCATGTGACAACACTGAAGAAATTACTCTTTGCTACAATGTAAAGTAGTGATTGTACAGCTTGTATAACCTTGCAAATTTGCTGTCCCCTCAAAATAACTCAACACACAGCCATTAATGTCTAAACTGCTGGCAACAAAGTGAGTACACCCCTAATTGAAAATGTCCAAATTTGGCCCAAAGTGTCAATATTTTGTTTGGCCACCATTATTTTCCAGCACTGCCTTAACTCTCTTGGGCATGGAGTTCACCAGAGCTTCACAAGTTGCCACTGGAGTCCTCTTCCACTCCTCCATGATGACATCACAGAGCTGGTGAATGTTAGAGACCTTGCACTCCTCCACCTTCCATTTGAGGATGCCTCACAGTTGCTCAATATAGTTTAGTTCTGGAGACGTGCTTGACCAGTCCATCACCTTTAACCTCAGCTTCTTTAGTAAGGCAGTGGTCATCTTGGAGGTGTGTTTGGGGTCGTTATCATGTTGGAATATTGCCCTGCGACCCAGTCTCCGAAGGGAGGGGCTCATGCTCTGCTTCAATATGTTACAGTACATGTTGGCATTCATGGTTCCCTCAATGAACTGTAGCTCCCCAGTGCCAGAAGCACTCATGAAGCCCCAGACCATGACACTCCCACCACCATGCTTCACTGTAGGCAATACACACTTACCTTTGTACTCCTCATCTGGTTCCCGGCCCCACACGCTTGACACCATCTGAACCTAATAAGTTTATCTTGGTCTCATCAGACAACAGGACATGGTTCCAGCAATCCATGTCCTTAGTCTGCTTGTCTTCAGCAAACTGTTTGCGGGCTTTCTTGTGCATCATCTTTAGAAGAGGCTTCCTTCTGGGATGACAGCCATGCAGACCAATTTGATGCAGTGTGCGGCGTATTGTCTGAGCACTGATAGGCTGATCCCTCACCCCTTCAACCTCTGCAGCAATGGTGGCAGCACTCATACGTCTATTTCCCAAAGACAACCTCTGAATATGACGCTCAGCACATGCAATCAACTTCTTTGGTCGACCATGGCGAGACCTTTTCTGAGTGGAACCTATCATGTTAAACAGTTGTATGGTCTTAGCCACTGTGCTGGAGCTCAGTTTCAGGGTCTTGGTAATCTTCTTATAGCCTGGGCCATCTATGTAGCGCAACAATTTTTTTTTTCAGATCCTCAGAGAGTTCTTTGCCATGAGGTGCCATGTTGAACCTCCATTGACCAGTATGAGATAGTGAGAGTGATAACACCAAATTTAACGCACCTGCTCCCCATTCACACCTGAGACCTTGTAACACTAATGAGTCACATGACACAGGGGAGGGAAAATGGCTAATTGGGCCCAATTTGGACATTTTCACTTAGGGGTTTTGTTGCCAGCGGTTTAGACATTAATGGCTGTGTGTTGAGTTATTTTAAGGGGACAGCAAATTTACACTGTCATACAAGCTGTACATTCACTACATTATAGCAAAGTGTCATTTCTTCGGTGTTGTCACAGGAAAAGATATAATAAAATATTTACAAATACTGTGAGATACTGTATATATATATATATATATATATATATATATATATATACTGTATATATTATAAAATTATACAGGTATGGGACTTTTTCGCCTGTTCTTATTGTAAAAATGGGAGGTGGCTTTTTAAAACATAGCCAAACATGTACATACCTGTACTTTGCTTGTGTTCCTGTGTGTGCTTTTTATATATAAAAATATATGCAAACAAGATACATTTTGCTTTACCCTATTGGCGCCTACCCTCTTCCTACTTCTTTTCTTAGATGGCAGCACCAAAATAACCTTTGCAATCATTATATTTTATAAATGTAGACTTCTTTCATCTTAATTACTGTGCTCAAATTACAGTGACTTTCTGAAATTCTGTGAACACTGCATTTTACTTAATTTGCCAATTTAATGACAAGAAAGAAAAGGCAATTTTTCGAGGTTCATTGTGAAGTCCCTTAACCAATATGTTTGCATCTGTGTACTTGTGTACTTGTGTCCCAAGATACCTCCTCTCCAATCTCCATCACTGCATGTGGTTTACCCCCTCGCTCCTTCCTTCCCTTCAATATACAGCATTGCTTAGAAAGGAGTTGATGGCTCTCCCATGTCCTGAAGCATATATGGTTGAAACCTGAAAATAACTTATTCAACATTCAATTATTTTCAAAGAATAAATGTTTATTTTTTTCACTTATAGCAAGGGTATGCAATTAGCAGACCTCCAGATGTTGCAGAACTACAAGTCCCATGAGGCATAGCAAGACTCTGACAGCCACAAACATGATACCCAGAGGCAGAGGCATGATGGGACTTGTAGGTTTGCAACAGCCAGAGGTCCGCTAATTGCATATCCCTGATTTATAGTATGGTGGAGGCAGTTGCACCAGCTGCCACTGTAAGTACAAAACAAGAGTACGAACTCATCTATAAGTTAAAAAAAACAAAACATGCCATCATTTCAGGAATATATTTAATTAATTTATTCATGGCCAATATGTTCTGCCATGCACAGGGCACATAACAATTTTCACATTGCCTGCAAAGCGTGATACCCCTTTCCATTGTTCATTACACATTTTAGGGTCATTCTAGGCAGAAGATCCGTATCCTACCTAAAGATTCTTTGAACTCTGTGAAGAAAGTTCTCTTGGTGTTTAGGGTCATTCTGGGCAGAAGATCCTTATCCTACCTAAAGATTTTTTTAAATCTGTGAAGATAGTTCTTATGGTGTTTCTTTAACCTAGGACCTTCCCGAACGCTATTGACATCTTCTCGTCCTGGGCTTCTGCAGGAACCCTTTCAAGTGACATGTTAAATTGCCAATGTTGTGTAAGTAAACTGTGGTGAAGATGTCTCCACTGTTTCTTAAATTTAGACAACATATTGTTAAAATATATTTAAAGATTTGAGAAGACCAGTTTTATCAATAGCAATGAGGCTTAACACTAAACACTTCAGTAAGACTACCTCTAAAGGCTACCCTTTTTTACTCATTCAGAAAAAAAAGAAATGTGCCCTAGAAATAAAAGCATCCACACATTTATTGTTAAAGGGAGTGTCCAGATTGTGATAAGCTCCCAACCTGATGACCCACAACCCAACCTGATGAGGGGAGATAGTTCTTGTGCTCATCAACATGGAAACAAGGTTGTTTGCCAAGGGGTCCCCCCTGGAAAGATACCCTCATGTTGAGGGCATGTGGCCTTGCATGGTTCAGGAGGGGGTAGCATGCCCATTCCCCTATGTTCCTTGCCTGCCAAGCTGTATGCTTTGACAAAGGCATGGTATGAAATTTGGGGGGACTTTACCTTTACACCATTTTTTTTTATTTATGGCATTAGATCCCTTTTAAAATGCATACCAGACCTGAAAGGCCTGTTGTGAATTGTGAGTAAACACTGTTTTTTTTTTTTTTTTAATGTAACCATCTGGGATCCTTGGTTTGCATTCACATGTCAGCTGGCTTACAACTGACTAAGCAGCGCACGGATGAGTCATTGGCTGTTAGGACTCTGGTGGGTGCTGGTTACTCTGGTGGGTGCTGGTACAAGCAAACTAAACATGCATGTACATACATTTTATATGCATTTTTGAAGCCAATGGGTCCACAAATATGCTGCAACTGTACCAAAGATACACCTGTACCTTTTCAACACACATGCTGCAGCTACAGTGTATTGAGGTGCCCAGATACCGTAGAGAATAATGTAATTTCCATTCTCATGCAGTGCAGTGCAACAACAAAGGCTGGAAAAAATGTCTAGTGTGAATAGGAACTTACAGCACTATGCATTGCATAAGAGGATATAATCCATAAACTGTTCATAAAAAGTTTAGTGGATTCTTGGGAACAGAAAATTTTGTTTAAGGCTGGGTTCACACCATTGTGAATTGGATGAGGGGAACCACATCCAATTTGCAATAGCAGGAGATTTTGACCAGCTTTCTATGGAGCCGGTTCACACATCTCTGGAGCGGCTCCAGTGCGAATTTGCACAGGAGCCCTGTGCATCTTTTGGTCCATTTCAGGTCCGAATTCTGCCAAAAATTCCGTCTGAAATCAGACCTGAAACAGTGAACCAGGATGCACCGGACCACTGCTGCCTGTTGAGCCCTCTCCGGTGTGAACCCAGCCTTATGGAAGCTCTGAGGAGATATCTTTTTTGTTTTTTATGGGAGATGTTTGTGTTCTCTCAGACTACCTGATAATCAAAACTGTTATCTAAATAATATATCACCCTGATTGGTTGAGCATGCTGGAGAACATACTATCAATTATACTTTTAGGCAGTCACTAGGAATTATAAATTCAAGACCATTTGGAACATGCTAACCACCCCTTTGGAGTTTTAGACTTTTTTATCCATTATCCTTTCTTCATGATACACACAATTAAAATGCATAGGTGTATTCTTGGCAAACTATCCAGGCATTCTCTTTCAATGAGATGATTTTTAGAGGATTTCACATGGCCTACATCTTTGATGGTTGTTTTTAATCAATTGAAAATCTCATACAGATGAGTGCAGCAAGGAAAATATTTTTTTTTTCATATCTTAAAGAAAGTTTCTGATGACATACACATTTACCCTTCAAAACCCTTTAAATTACCTACATTTAAAACTAAAACGGATTAGGTTTGGTAACACCAAAAAGCTTAGATAACTATCAGAAAAGGACATTCAGCTTGTTAGCAGTAAGACATCCATTACATTTTCATAATGGTTTGGATAGAAACCTCCCTCGGTTAAGAAAAACTGACATAGAAAGTTTTTTGAAACATAGAAGAGACCATAAGATTGAGTTTATCCCCCTTGACTTTGACTTTATTTGAAAGTAGATGTCTGAACAACTTCCATCTCCCAGGTCTGTTTTATAGCATATGCAAATATCTATCCAAAGGCATCTAAGAACAAGGACCTAGCTATGGAACAGAATCTTGACTTCCAGTCAGAGTGCTGAGAGAAGATGTGGTCTACCACAGTACAGTGTTCAGTCAATTTGGTAGACTGGATAGAACACTACCTTCCAGCAATTTTTTACAGAAGCCTACTTACCTTATAGGTAAATACCATGGCTTTATTTTCCAAATTCACACTTCAGGCTAGGGTCAATACAACCTCACCTAACTTCTAATCTTCCCTCTTTTTTCTCCCATGAGTTCCATTTAACTCCCTTTCTTTTTTCCTCGGGAATCTTGGCCATTCTATTAACTTATCAACACACTGGAAGTCTAGTTACTGTCAAATAAATGTACTCTTACTCTGCACAGCAAACACAACACAGTTTTGTATAAAAATTTAATTTGCATCATACTGTAAGTCAAACAAATGTTTTGCATTGTTGCAAATTTATTACATCAAATAAAACCTTTTGACAGCATATGGTCCTTACATGTCTTATACTGTTTGACAGGAGTCATCAGTATTGTATAAGTTGCAAACTGCCAATATTCTAGTCAAACATGTTCAAGCTTAGATTATGACAATTAACACCATAGTGCCATATTTTAGTCTCTTAATTTAGAACACTATTTACTCTCATAGCACACAGATTATACATGGAGTGTTACTGTTAACTCCACCATGAAACAATTGAACCAAAAGCGTATTGAATAAAAAGTACAAAGTGCAAAGCAATCAGAGTCAATTTTACTAAAATCAGTCAAGTAGTAAATCATTTCAGAATCAACTACTAGGTTTGTGAACATCACTTTATGCAGTTTTTTTTGTCAGTAGACTGTTCATTAACTGGGGCAAATAAAGTGATCCTATAGGTTTGATATTCAACCAAGACCATGCTGATAACGTCAGACAGTTGTATTAAGCGTATCATGGTTTCCCAAAAACTTTTTTCAGTATTATTACTCCTTGGTCACGTTAGGGGGGTCCCGTGATTCTTTTTTTGACCTTCCACACTCCCCTGGGTTTTCTTACATTTGCTACAGCCATTGTAAAAAGTTTGCATTATCAGGCTCTTTTTTGTCGTTTCTGTATGCTCTTGGAGCTGGAGCCTAATTACATCTGGAATTAAAATCACACATTTGGAAAATGTAGCTCTCATACAATATATGAGAAACAATCAAATGCTCCTTAATGACTGTCAACATTGTGAAACCTGTCCTATTCCTTCCTAATCAGTTCAGCTAACCAACAGAATGAAGACTTCTGGGTGGCTATGCTTTTGGTCCTATATAATACCAGAGAAATGGCAGTAATTTTCAAGGCTTTTTAGCCGCTTCCTGTTATAGGTTTCAGGCAAATCTTGCAGGTTTGAAATGTTCTGTCCAATCAAATTTAAACACAGAGAATTTTTGTTCTGCATGACTTTTGAACTATTGTCAGCAGACTTATAAGGGCCAATAAAGAGCTTATGGTTGTAAATGGGGTTCACTCAGAACAGAGACCAGTCACTAGTGGGGTACCACAAGGCTCTGCACTGGGTCCTGTTCTATTTAACCTATATGTAAGTGATATAACTAAAGGTTTGTTGGGCAAGGTATGTCTTTTTGCTGATGACACAAAAGTGTGTAATAGGGTTGATATCCCTGGAGGTGTCTGTAACATGGAACATGATTTGGCATTGCTGGAAGATTGGTAAAAGCAGTGGAGACTTCAGTTCAACATTTCTACATGTAAAATAATGCACCTAGGGAATAAGAACCCCATTAGAGAGTATAGCATTGTGGATACAGTGTTAGCCAGCACTACAGTAGAAAAAGATTTGGGGGTTTCAGATGATTGCAAAATGAGCAAACAGTGTGACCAGGCAGTGGGAAAAGCAAATAGAATACTAGGATGCATCAGTAGAGGGGTCACCATCAGGAAGAAGGTTCTGATTCCCCTATATAGATCTTTAGTGATACCTCACTTAGAATACTGTGTCCAGTTTTGGAGACCTCACTTACAAACATATATTGAAAAGATAGAACGAGGTCAGAGATGGGTAACAAAAATGGTGAAAGGTTTGGGGGATAAAACATATTGAGAGTGACTTCAGGAACTTAATATGTACAGTCTGGAGGAAAAAAAGTCCCATAGACTTTAATGGCGTGCGGATGTTCACCCTGAACTTTTTGTCTGTTCGCATGTTCTGATGCGAACCGAACATGCAAACAGACAAAAAGTTCAGGGTGAACATCCGCACGCCATTAAAGTCTATGGGACCCGAACATGAAAAAAGTGCTCATTTTAAAGGCTTATATGCAATGTTATTTCCCTAAAAAGTGTATGGGGACCCGGGTCCTGCCCTAGGGGACATGTATCAATGAAAAAAAAAGTTTTTAAATCAATCGTTTTTTCAGGAGCAGTGATTTTAATAATGCTTAAAGTTAAATAAGAAAATAAAAATTCCTTTAAATATTGTGCCTGGGGGGTGTCCTTAGTCTGTGTGTAAAAGGGCACATCTCTATGAGGTGTAGAACATAGCCAGAGCAAAATGACATTTCCATAGGAAAAACTGTCATTTAAAATTGTGGCTGTAATGTATTGCCAGT
This sequence comes from Glandirana rugosa, assembly GCA_018402905.1. Taxonomy (NCBI): domain Eukaryota; kingdom Metazoa; phylum Chordata; class Amphibia; order Anura; family Ranidae; genus Glandirana; species Glandirana rugosa. Next base: position 617,640 of record BLSH010404266.1, on the reverse strand, counting down.
TCCCAGCAATATACAAAAAATCGCTGGAAAAAAGTGTGTGAGATCCCCCCCACCAGTCCAAACCAGGCTCTTTGGGTCTGGTATGGATATTAAGGGAAATCCCGTGCCAAATTTAAAAAAAATTGATGTGGGGGTCCCCCTAAAATTCAAATCAGACCCTTATCCGAGCATGCAACCCTGGCCGGTTAGGATGAACCGTACCAGGCTACATGCCCCCCAACATGGGGAGTATGGGTGCTTTGGGGGAGGGGGGGGCTCTGCCCCCCCACCTCAAAGCACATTGTCCCAATGTTGATGGGGACAAGAGCCTCTTCCCCACAAGCCTGGCCGGTGCTTGTGGGGGTCTGCGGGCAGGGGGGCTTATCAGAATCTGGAAGCCCCCTTTAATAAGGGGGCCCCCAGATCCCGGCCCCCCCTATGTGAACAGGTTTGGGGTACATTGTACCCCTAACCAATCACATGATGTCAGAAGGGGGCGGGTTCACTCAGTTACATCACTTATAAAAGTACCGTCATCGTGAAGACCGCCCATTCGGCAAGACGCGCAGGGGCCTAACTGCACCAGCGGAGAGAATGGTGGCGGGGAAAGAAGAAAGAAGATGAAGATGAAGATTGAAGATGAAGAGAGGAAGCAAGAAGACTAAAACAAGAAGCAGAAGACCAGAAGAAGGAGCGGGCCGGGAGAAGATGGAGGAAGAAAGAAGAAAGAGCTATAATACAAAATAAAGGACATGTCAAAAACTGACTATTGTTTTCTTTTATACTACTCTCCTTTTTTGGTTGAATTCACATAGGGAGGGGGGGAGGGATCTGGGGGCCCCCTTATTAAAGCACTTGTTTGTCCCCACCCCCTCCTGCCATGCCAGTGCTGCGTGCTCGGATAAGGGTCTGGTTTGGATTTTGGGGGGACCCCACGCCATTTTTAAAAAAAATTGGCGCGGGGTTCCCCTTAAAATCCATACCAGACCTGAAGGGCCTGGTTTGGATTTTGGGGGGAACAGCAGGTCATTTTTTTTTTAATTTTGGCACGGGGTTCCCCTTAAATTCCATACCAGACCTGAAGGGCCTGGTTTGAATTTTGGGGGGAACTGCAAGTCATTTTTTTTTTAAATTTTGGCACGGGGTTCCCCCTAAATTCCATACCAGACCTGAAGGGCCTGGTTTGGATTTTGGGGGGAACCACACGTCATTTTTTTTCTTACACTTGGCACGGGGGTTCCCCTTAAATTCCATACCAGACCTGAAGGGCCTGGTTTTGATTTTGGGGGGAACCGCACATAATTTTTTCAGTTAAAAATTTGTGATAAAATCCCCCAGTCAAACAGGTGGTGATTGGGCCTTGTGTGTTGGCATTGCCAGAACACTGTAACCTCTTACAGTTACTCTTGTTGGACGGAGGAACTGGGCCTGATGTTGTAAATTATTTTAACCACTTAAGCCCCAGAGTCCTTTTTTACACTTGTTGTTTACAAGTTAAAATCATTTTTTTTTGCTGGAAAATAACTTAGAACCCCCAAACATTATATATTTTTTTCAAACACCCTAGAGAATGAAATGGCAATACAATACTATTTGTCACACGGTATTTGCGCAGTTGTCTTTCAAGAGCAATTTTTTGGAAAAAAAACGCTTTTTTGATTTAAAAAATAAGACCACAGCAAAGTTAGCTCAATTTTTTTGTATATTGTGAAAGAGGATGTTACGCCGAGTAAATAGATACTATACATGTTAAGGTTGAAAATTGCGCACACTTTCGGAATGGCGACAAACTCCGGTACTTCAAAATCTCCATAGGCGACGCTTTAAAAAATTTTCACAGTTACCAGGTTAGAGGTGCAGAGGAGGTCTTTTGCTAGAATTACTGCTCACACTCTGGCGATCGCGGTGATACCTCACATATGGGGTTTGAACACTGTTTTCATATGCGAGCGTGACTTACATATGCGTTTTCTTTGCTGCGCAAGCTCCCGGTTACGGTGGCGCTTTAAATTTTTTATTTTTTTTATTTATTTCACTTTAACAAAAAACTTTATTGTGATACAATATACAGCTGAATTATAGTTACAATAAATGTCTTATCATCAAGGCAGATTTCTCATCAAGAGTTATCAGATGGCATTTACATTACATGTACAAAATCAAGACACTTTACAACGTAAAGAGATGGTACATACATCTTTCTTATGACATGCTGTTGAAAGATACACTGGTTCCATTATGCTGTGTAACTCCATTGGAGAGGTGTGGGGTCCTTTGATGGGGATGCTTGTTTACCTAGTTAGGTGCAAGTTTCCGGAGCTTGCAGCCATCTGTCCCAGATTTTATCATATTTAAACGGGCATCCTTTATGTGTATATATGAGTTTTTTATATGGTAAGGTGTTATTTACCTCCGTTATCCAGCTGTTGAGGTCAGGGGGTTTGAGTCTCATCCAATGTTTGGCAATTGTTTTCCGAGCTGAAAAGAGTGTTTCATTTAGGAATATTTTGAGAAATTTGTACATATCTGGTTTTGGGAGAATTCCCAGCAGGCACGTTTTGGGGCACAGTGTGAGGGGAGATCCCATTGTATCATGGAGAAATTTCACAATTTGTGACCAAAAACCCTGTATTTCGGGGCAGTTCCATGTTAGGTGATAAAATGTTCCCGTTGCTTGGCCGCACATTGGGCAAGAGGCCATTTGTTCTTGTTTGTATCTAGATATCCTTAGTGGTGTTAAATATGCCCTGTGTAGAATATATACCTGTGTGAGTCTATCTGGCAGTTTTAGTGACACTAATTTACAGGTGTCTAAGGCTTAACTCCACTCCTCATCCTCCATAGCTCCTATGTCCTCTTCCCATCTGTTTTTTTGCGCGTATGCCATTTCAGAGGAAGAGGGTAGAAGCAGTATATTGTAAAAATGAGAGATTCGTTTTTTAGGGTCTGTGGTTTTAATCCCTTCTATAATCGGGTTGGCTGCAAGTTGGGAGATACCTGAAGGGAATTGTGCTCTGAAGGCATGTCTGAGTTGTATATATCGAAAAATCATTCAGGATGGTAGATCATATTCAGTTTTTAAACTATCAAAAGTTTTAGTTCACCATTGTTTGTGATGTGGGATATTAAGTATATTCCTCTGGAGCTCCAAATCTCAGGTTCTGGGATCTGGCTAAATCCTTCTAGACGCATGTTGTGCCAATTGTTGTGTTAATTCGTGTGACCAGGGTGTTTCTAGCATGCAGTTTAAATGCATCCCACACTATGGGGACTTTTTTTTATTTATTTTAATATATTTTTCCTCTTAACACTGTTCTTTAAAAAAAAAAAGAAAAATCTGATCACTTTTATTTCTATCACAAGGAATGTAAACATCCCTTGAGATAGTAATATATGGTGACAGGTACACTTTATAGAAGGATGTGGGGTCTAAAAGACCCCCCATCCCTCCTTTGCACTTCACAGTATTCTGATTGCAAAAAATGCCGGGTAAACCAGAGTGACGTTCTGACTTTGCTTCTGGAAATGTATGAAGGAGTCCCAATTGAAGCTGATTCTGGCTTCCACAGGGACTCCACACAGTGGCCAGATGTGTCGGATCGGAGCTCCAGTCTCCTGGTGGGACGGGAGACCGAAGAAGAGCAACGGACAGTGGCGGGAGGGGGGTGGCCCCTCCCGGTCCCTGGTATAAAGACCGAGCAGCTTCCGAGCCGGATGGGCCATTATCACCGGATAGCCACCGCTTGCTCTAAAAATCAATACTAGGGTATAACCTGTAGCTGCAGGCTATACCCCAATACTTCCACTTAAAGCTGCCGCCATTTATAAACGAATATTCGCGTTAAGTGGTTAAAAATTGTGATGACATGCCCCCGTCCAACAAGTGGTGAAAACTTGGGCCTTGGGTGTTGTCGGAGCCAGAACACTGTAACCCCTTGCAGTTACTTTTGTTGGGCGTGCAATTAGTGTAACCATTTAACGCGAATCACTGTTTATAAACGGTGGCTGCTTTAAGTGGATGTATCGAGGTATAGCCTGCTGCTATAGGCTATACTCCGGTACCGTTTTTTAGAGCAGGTGGCCGGCTATCCGTTGATAACAGCCGATCCGGCTCGGAAGCCGCTCGGTCATTATCCCAGGCAGCGGGATGGGTCATCCCCCCCTCCCGCCACCGTCGGCCGCTCTTCTCCAGCCTCCCGGAGCTCCGATCTGACACTTCTGGCCGCTGTGTGGAGTCCTTGTGGAAGGAGGAATTGGCTTAGATCGGGACTCTTTTGTACATTCCCGGAAGCAACGTTACAACGTCACTTCCGGTTTACTCTGCGGCTAATGGCGCTGGTTTTAAAAAAATGACAGTATGCAGAATCGCCTATTCTGAAGTGATTTTTTTGTCCAAAAAAAAAGCGCTTGAAAGACCGCTGCGCAAATACTGTGTGACAAAAAGTATTGAAATGATTGCCATTTTATTCTCTAGGGTGTTTGAAAAAAATATATAATGTTTGGGGGGTTCTAAGTAATTTTCTATAAAAAAAAAACTGATTTTAACTTGTAAACAACACATGTAAAAAAGGGCTCTGGGGGTTAAGCGGTTAAAAACTGTATATATTTTAATACACCATGTCAAATGTACTATATACCGTATGGACAGGTATATAATGGACACTCAATATGCAGTGTGTGTGTGTGTGTGTATATATATATATATATATATATATATATATATATATATATACACTAGACTGTATATATAGATATACAGGGTGGGCCATTTATATGGATACACCTTAATAAAATGGGAATGGTTGGTGATATTAACTTCCTGTTTGTGGCACATTAGTATATGTGAGGGGGGAAACTTTTCAAGATGGGTGGTTACCATGCCGGCCATTTTGAAGTCACCATTTTGAAACCAACTTTTGTTTTTTCAATAGGAAGAGGGTCATGTGACACATCACACTTATTAGGAATTTCACAAGAAAAACAATGGTGTGCTTGGTTTTAACGTAACTTTATTCTTTCATGAGTTATTTACACATTTCTGACCACTTATAAAATGTGTTCAATGTGCTGCCCATTGTGTTGGATTGTCAATGCAACCCTCTTCTCCCACACACACTGATAGCAACACCGCAGGAGAAATGCTAGCACAGGCTTCCAGTATCTGTAGTTGCAGGTGCTGCCCATCATCGTCTTTTATATGGGCAGTGTGCTCTGCTTTCACTTTTTTACTGTTAATATATCAAGAATTCCTTGAGATTTTTTTACTCGCCACTGCTGTGTCTCTCGTAGTCTTTTTTAGCCACCCTGATTTTGTTCTTAAACTTCTTATTGCATTCCTTGCAGTGTTGGAATGCTAATAATGCCCTCTCTGCTGTATATTTTTTTAACCTCTTCCTTACTGGCCATTTTTTTGGCTTACAGCGCTGTCGCATTTTGAATGAGAATAGCGCGGTCGTGTGACGTTGTACCCAAACAAAATTTTTATCATTTTTTTCCCACAAATAGAGCTTTCTTTTGGTGGTATTTGATCACCTCTGCGTCATTTATGATCGCCGTGATAACCAAACAAATAGCGATGATTTTGAAAAAAGGACAATATTTTTTACTTTTTGCTATAATACATATCCAAAAAAAAAAAAAAAATTATTCAACAGTTTTGGCCGATACATATTCTTCTACATATTTTTGGTAAAAAAAAAATCGCAATCGGTGTATATTGAGTGGTTTGCGCAAAAGTTATCGCGTCTACAAACTATGGGAATTGATTTATGATATTTTTATTATTTATTTATTTTTTACTAGTAATGACGGTGATCTGCGATTTTTATCGGGATTGCGATATTGGGGCGGACATGTCGGACATTTTTGACACTTTTTTGGGCATTTATACAGTGATCAGAAATTTAAATGTCCACTGATTACTATATAAATGTCATTGGCAGTGAAGGGGTTAACCTGCAGGGGGCAGTGAAGGGGTTAAGTGTGTTCCCTGGGTGTGTTCTAACTGTGGGGGGCGGGGCTGGTTGGGACAGAACAGATCTAACTGATCCCAGTGACAGGGATCAGTAGATCTGTCATGTCCCCTGTAACAGAACGGAGAACCGCCGTGTTTACATCGGCGGTTCCCCGTTCTGCAGGTCTGACAGGGGATCGCGGGTCTCGAGCGGACCGCCCAGCCCACCGCCTGTGAGTGCACGCCAGGAGCGCGCACATGGCCAGAACGTTCATGGACGTCCATCCGAAAATTCAGATCCGCGCTGGAGCCGTACTTCGGCAATAGAGTGGATCTGAATGGGTTAAAGGCCATTTTTTTCTCTCTAATAAGAATTTTTACGTTACGGTTTAGCCACCCAGGTTTGACCTTCACCATACCTATTTGTCACCTTTGCCTATAAGCTCCCTATAGCAGACCTTTTCTCCGTTATTGAGCTACTCTCTTCACCATCTCTCTCTGTGAGGGCAGCCATTCTGGTACAGGCATAACTTTGCTTCCTCATTACAAAGCTACCCCCATGATGAACTAAAAAGGAAGGAATGCCGCATTCACAGTCAAATCAGACTAAACAGCTGCTAGCACAACATGATGACATATGATGTGACTAGATGGATATTAATAGTGCAGCACTTACTTGAATCCAGGTAAAGAGAGAGTTTAGGCTCAGATATATTATAATAATTTGGTTGGTTGACTCAGTGTAAACGAATGTATGCCAGTAGGCAAAATCTAGTTAGTCACATCAAGGTCAGCCAAACCACCTAAATGATAGTACACAAAAAAGTCCAATAATAATTCACGAACCACAACAGTCAAATACATTAAAATGAAAGAATTTGGAGTTAGTGAAAAGTCCCAATTCGTGATCCTGGCAATATAGTTGTTATCTCTCCCGCGAGTGACCTATAACCGTAGACAGGTAAGTCAGACGCTATCCACCACTAGATAAAATGAACACTTACCAGAAGCCGGTAATTAACCATCATGGACCTCAATCCAAGATACCCGTTCGGTGTCTGTGTTGATCTTGTACAATGGGACCATGTGGACCAACGTCCCCCACATAGAGTACTCCAACCATTGGTAGGGTCCTCAAGCCAACCCAGAATCACAATGTATGGGGGACTCATCAAATCATGCAAAAGAACAAAGGTCTCGTCATAGCATAAAATCCTTTGTGCATTTTATTAAAAAGCGGTATAAAAACTTACATTAAAAGTAGTAAATATGAGCTCATCATCCAAGTATTATGTAGCAGCCTTACAGAGGGACCACAAACCCAACCCCATTGCCAATAGGACGTCTTCTGGGGTACCCCATCATTATGATCCAACTTTCGGTGCAGCTTGTGCGCTGAGGATCTTGAAGGGGAACCCCTTGCCAAAATGAAAATTTGCGTGGGGTTCCCCTCAGGATGATACCGGACCCTTCAGTCTGGTATGGATTTTAAGGGGAACCCCACACCAAAAAAATTGGTGTGGGGCCCCCCTAGATCCATACCAGACCCTTATCCGAGCATGCAGCCCGGCGGGCCAGGAAAGGGGGGACAAGCCAGCGCCCTCCCGGACCATATCAGGCCACATGCCCTTAACATGGGGGGTGGGGTTTTGGGACAGGGGGAGCTGTGCTCCCTCACCCCAAAGCACCTTGCCATGACCATGACAGATTCACCACTGATGCCCTATCCACATCAGATCCAGCTGGTTTACCCATTCATGTACCCATCAGTCTTTCCCCCATATCCACACCCCTTCTTTCTGGCCTTTCTCTTACTGTCCCAGTTTCATTTACAGGTGCTACACCCCAGTCAGAATCCCTCTGTGGATTTCAGGTTCCATCTATTGCTACATTAGCTCATCCCCTCCCATTCGCCATACCTTTATCAGAAACTCCTATCTCAAACAAGGTAACTTTTTTAGAGAAAGATTCGCCTCTGTTAAGTGCCCAAAATAGAAAATTCACAGAAGAGGCTACAGAGGGGGCAAAGGAAAAAATAGACATAAAAACAAAGTCTCGCAAACTGTAAAATTGTTTAACCTATCCTCACACACATTGCTCCGTCCAATCAACCCAACCCCTATATCCTCTTTATAAATTTGAACAGATACATCAGAAATCTAAGCCAGAAGAGATTTTTTCAGGTTTGTGATTCCAAAAATCAAACAATGCCCAATACAGGCCCCACAGAGTCACTGGATACATCTGTATCCAGCCCTTTGGATTTTGATGCCGATACAATCGATACTCTTGAACAACTCTATCACGAGAATTGTAATGATGATTTTCCATTATTTAGTCAACATCTAGCTACTCCCCCCCATTACCCACTCTACGCTCAAACCTAAATATATCTTTTATCCCTACTGGTCCAAAGGCCTCTTTTTAGAGACATTTTACAGGGTAGTATACTCTGACTTTCTTAGGCTTTGCCAACAGCCACCCCCCTCCAAATATAGGTCACTTGTCTAGAGCAGAAAATATTGCTCTTAAAAGCTTGATGGAAAACTCCAATCTAGTCATCAAAACAGCAGACAAAGGTTGAGGTATAGTAATTCAAAACAAATCTGACTATATTGCAGAAGCATATAGGTTACTATCGGACACCCCCACATATGTACAACTTAATAAAGACCCACTTCTTGACTATAAGGCTGAGGCCGAGTCTATCGTTAAGGATGCCTTTTCTGATATCATCCTCGATAAGACATAAGCATCATTTCTGTGTCGGGATTTCTACTGAACTCCTTATCTATATCAAATACCCAAAATCCATAAAAATTTAGACAACCCCCCAGGGAAACCCACCATTCTAGCTATGGACAGTATTACCACTGGTTTCTCCATGTACACTGACCAATTCTTACAGCCATTGGCATGGAATCTTCAGTCCTATATTAGAGATGGCGCCCATCTTTTGGAACTACTTAAGCCCTATTCATAAGAACCTGGTTACTCCTGGGTCTCACTGGATGTCAATTCACTATACCCTTCTATACCTCATCAATTTTGTCTTTCTGCACTTAATCACGTCTTGTCTGCTGATCCATTTTCTAACCCTAGACAAGCTGACTTTATTTTAAATGTCACAGAGTTTTGTCTCACACACAACTATTTTAATTTCAATGGTGAATTTTTCCTCCAAATACAAGGGAATTGCACCCTCCTACACCAACTATACTATGTCCAGGTACATTTGGAACAACAACCCTTTTGCTAAAAACCTTGTGTTTTTTGGATTATATAAATTACATAATAGTCATCTGGAATGGCCCCCTAACCTTGTCCAAGATCTTGTGCAACATTGTAATGATATTCTTTTTGGACTCTCATTTACATTTGTCCAGGATAGGGACAAACTAGCCTTTCTTGATCTTGAAGTTAGTCAAGACAAAGGAGTAATCCAAGCCAAAAATTACACCAAGCCTAGGGCAGGTAATTCATGACTTAATTTCAATAGTTGTGACTATACCTCATGGACAAAAAATATTCCATATGCCAATTCTGTCGGTTACAACAGAATTGTACTAACACCACTGACTACATAGAACAGAGTGCTCTTCTTACTAATATATTATTGGACAAGGGTTACCCTAGTACCCTTGTACAAGAAGCACACACCTTTTACTTTAATGGTAAACCTGCATGTAAAGCATGTAAAGAAAAAGAAGCCTTTGACAACTTGACCAGATTCGTAACCAAATTCCATCAAAAATATCAAACTATGGAACATATTCTTACAAAACATTGGAATATTTTACTCGAGGACGCACATCTCAAAACCATCCTACCCAGTAAACCTTGTGTAACATACCATAGAGCCCCTTACCTCAAAAACAAAATTGCCCCTAGTAAACTACAGCTCAAAAAAATTACCCATTCTACCCAATTATGTCTTGTCGCCCTTATTGGCATGTAAAATGTGCGCCTTTGTAAATCAGAAGAAAACATTTCATCTAAAGGTAAAACGTATATATTTGAGGAGTTTTAAAATTGCTCCTCCATCGTATACTGCATCATATGCCCCTGTAAACTGTTATACATAGGGCAAACCATCCGCCCCCTCAGGAAGCATTTCGGTGAACACTATCGCCTAGTGGAAGAGGGAAAAGACTTTAGCATAGCATCCCTCGCCACTTCGTGCACTGTCATCAAAAATCTACTCAAGGTCTTGAGGTTTGGGTAGTCGAGCAAATACCCAAGAGCCTCCCTGAAGCAGAGAGGTTCCATCAACTTTGTAAAAGGGAGACCTTTTAGATATATTCTCTCGATACTCTTTCCCCAGGAGGGTTAAATGAGGAATTAGAGGTCTCTACCATTTTCTGATACACGGCTTTGTAGTCTTACGTGCCTCGTGATTCATGAATCCCTCTCGTTCATATATAAATATATATTTTACAGATTTGTTGTGGTCCTGTTTTTGGTGGTTGGGTGGATTTTGATAATAGGGTGGTGGGTGTCAGTTCGATGTCAGTAATTATATGTCTTGGCAATATGCACACACTAAAATAATCCCTACATATACCTTCCCTTTGATGGTTTCCCTCCAGGTTGTCAAGCCAGGCTAGTGGCTGGCATCATGGACTGGTAGCTTTTTTCCACCAAAATAGGTATTACCCATTAGCATCTGAACTACAGTTGCTTTAGATCATTTCAGCCTGTTTACAGCTTTCCTAGCTTAGCTGGCCCATGCACATGTTTTTTTTATGGCATTTATCCACCAGGCTTGTATATATGCGTCATATACATCCCAAAGCAGATAAATCAGATGCCATAGTCATGAGTATCCCTTGACACAGTATCCTATACTGATACCAATCACTGTCATGCATGTATGCTTACATGTCTGTATGCACACTTATCAGCCATATGTATAGGGGGGACATGTTAAACACATCCCTACACATGTGTTTTAATTAATCAACGGTTTTTAATCTTTTTTTTTTACATCATTTTATTGGTCATTTCATCAGTTATTATTGTACCATTATCCATATGCTGATGTATTGATGTCCCAAATTTTTTTTTTGGTTATTTACCAGCCATCTTGAACAAGTTTTTAGCTTATATACATTTAGCTTTTTATTACTTGTTTTTATCTAGTTCAATCATACCCCCCTTTTTTCAAAACCCCCCTCTTTCTGGTTTTATGTGCATTATATTGTATAAGTATTTTATTGTATTTGTTTCCGCTGACAGCTATTTGATTTTGACCACTAGATGGCATCCCATTAACTTGATCACATTATTGTTAGTATTATTCCCTGCCATTTGACATAACCGCCACTAGATGGTGCTTTATATAATGCAACCATGCCCCTGCAATTTTCAGCTTGAGAATGGAGTCCTTCCCATCGACAGTGCGCACGCTCAGAAACGTGTTGCATCATTTCCGGTGACGTCACATGCCGCTGCCGTCCATGAGCGTTCCAGCCCTCCTCCCTAAACCCATGATCATACACAGAGCTGCTGGGTGACTCTTACAGGGAAGTGAGAGGCACAGCCGGCCGAACAAGCTTGCTAAGAGACACACCACTGCAGGACTACTCCCCACATGCTGACACATACTTACCTCAATGTGAGTGTCTTTATTCTTTGTACTATTAAATTCTACACTGTCTGCACTTAGAAGGAGCCTCTTCCTTTGCTTTTTTCTACACGTTTGGAGTGTGCTTCCACTCCCTTCAAGAGGCCTGCCCTGAGTTGTGAACTGTCTATCCATTCTGCTGGATATTATCATCATCCACTATACCCAGTTTCTAAACTTCCCTTCCCTGCTCCACGCCAGTGTATCCCTACACACACTTATGGTTTCTGGCATTCATGATTGCAGCTTGCACCATTACCATACCCTCCTTTGGTGGGGACAAGGGCCTCTTCCCGACAACACTGGCCAGCGGTTGTCAGGGTCTGCAGGCGGGGGGCTTATTGGAATCTGGAAGCCCCCTTTAATAAGGGGGCCCCCAGATCCCAGCCCCCACCCTATTCTAATTTCTTCTCCCCTCTCCGGCTCTTCTCCCCCCTCTGGTGATGTCTTCTCCCTCTGCCGGCTCTTCTCCCCTCTCTGGTTCTTCTCCTCTGTCCGCTATCTTCACCCTCTCCTGCCGGGTCTACTCTTTCTGCTGTCTTCTCCTCAATGTGCTCTCCTGGTGTAATGCTTGGGCCGCCATGTGCTATTACTTATATAGCCATGGGGCCGGGCCACCCGGTGATGTTATCCAGAGGCCCCACCACCTTGTGATATCACCGCTCCCATGCATGCCCCGGGTGGAGATGTCACAAGGGGCAGGGCCTCTTGATGATGTCACTGGGTGACCCCGTCCCATGGCTATATAAGTAACAGCACACGGCGGCCCGAGCATTACACCGGGAGAGTGCATCGAGGCAACATCAGAGGAAGAACAGAGGGAGAAGACAGCAGAGGGAGGAGACCCAGCAGAAGAGGGAGAAAACAGCAGACAGAGTAAAAGAACGGAGAGGGGAGAAGAACTGGCAGAGGGAGAAGACATCGCCAGAAGAGGGAGAAGAGCCAGAAAAGGGAGAAGAAATCAGAAGAGACACCGGAGCTGATTTAATAAATTACTTTAAATTGTAGTGTTTTCATTCTTGACACCTAATTTACCCCATACTCATTCACATAGGGTGGGGGGCTGGGATCTGGGGGCCCCCTTGTTAAAGAGGGCTTCCAGATTCCGATAAGCCTCCCACCCGCAGACCTCAACAACCACCAGCCAGGGTTGTAGGGAAGAGGCTCTTTCCCCTCAAGCCATGCCCCAAAGCACCCACCCCCCCATTTTGAGGGCATGTGGCCTGGTATGGTCCGGGGGGGGGGGGCGCTCGCTCCCCCCCCCTTTCTTGACCTGCCCTTTCCTGACAGGCTGTATGCTCAGATAAGGGTCTGGTATGGATCTTGAGGGACCCCATTTTTTTGGCGTGGGGGTTCCACCATAAAATCCATACCAGACCAATTTTTTTTTTCATTTTGGCGAGGAGTTCCCCTTCAAGATCCTCAGCACACAAGCCACGCCGCAAGTCGGATCATCATGATCTGACTACTGGTGTGACTTCTATTCAAATCAATGGTCTCCCATAGGGAATCCTTGATTTTGAATAGAGGCAGAGAAAAGCTGCTAAAAGCCAGCGTGGCTAAATATGCATTAACATCAATGCAAAAAGCTACTAAAAGCAAGTTTTTACAGCTGCTTTTTCCTGGTGTCGGTAGTCGATTTCCAGCTCGTTTTTTCTAACGCCCTATGTGCTTGAGGCCTAACAGTTATACTGTAACACGTTTGCTCAAACTGAGAGCATTTACTTTAGCTTTGAGTATTTGGACACTTTAAAGCAGAGTTTCATTCTCTCAATCAACGTTGACTTTTAATCCCCATGCTGCTAGCATTTGTAAATATATAGGAAAGTATATCATATTTACTTGTTTTAAACTTTTTTACATTTCTTCAGTATTCCTGGGGGTGGGGGGGGGGGGGGTTCTTAGCTAAGCATACCCTGCCTGCATCTCTGCTTGCCTGAACTAAGGGAGGGTGAATTCCAGGAAGTAAATGTAGTTTTAAATGTAATTGGACACTAAAATGAGGAGCAGTAAACTGATGCGCTCATCTCTTTGTCATCTCTCTGTCTTTCACATCAGCATGCTCATTGTACGGCAGCATGCCTGCTATATCTCTATCCTCTCTATGAATTTTGATGTAAAGTAAACTGCAAGAGGTTAATACCAACTTAAATCCAGATTCCTTCACTGCTTGGAGTTAAAAATGCATTTCATAATGATGGCTTTTAACATACTCACATATGCTGGACTGTTGGTGCTACATTGCATATGGTGATGCTAGTGAGTGGGAGGTCACAGGACTGGGTTCTGGTCATGAACAATGGGGGAGGATTATGGAAAGTAACAGTTGCTGTTACTACCCCATAGACCAGGAGTCTCCAAACTTTAAAAACAAAGGGCAAGTTTACTGTCCTTCAGGCTTTAGAGTGGCCAGTGGGAATAGAAAATGCCCCAGCATCAGAGGGTGTAAACAATATCTAATCATTAGTCTTAGAGGGAGGAATAGAGCCCTATTCTTGATATGAGTGGGGGGAATAATGTCCCATTGATGGCATCAGTGGGAGGAATGGTGCCTATCATTGGTGTCAGTTGGAGGAAAAGTGTTCCAGGGGCCCCCATCCACAGTTTGGGGACTACTGCTCTAGACTGAACAAGCGTTAGATCTGGGGGGGGGGGAGCAAATATGATTTATGTAATCATATCAGAATTCAGCTTTAAGCTATTTGGGCAGCTTTAGATAGAGATTAGTAAAAAATAATGGAAATAAAGGAAAATAATCAAGCAATCAATTTAATATATGTAGTTTAAAGTGTGGTTTTGCTAGTTAATATGCTAATCAGGCCCATTACTTAGACGTAAACTACATAACTGGAACTTTTTGTCTATAAATTCCCATTATGCTCCAAAACATTTTTACTGTGTTTGCATTTTCCTCACTGTTCTTTGTAATGCAGAATCTAGACTATTTGATAATCAATTTTACTTGTGCTTTTGCATACAATATAAGGTGGAGGTTAATAAGATTCTGTGGAAAATTGCTTATGAAGCAATGCACAGTTTGATTTGTGTATCTTATTACTTATTAGGCTAACACACTTGCTAATAGAATGCCAACATCTATTAGATGTATAATGTATCAAAATTTCTGTAGCTGCAACAGAGCCCAGTATTCTTTTAGAGAGATTATTAGTAAAATTGAGCATGTGATTTATGCTTTATTTTGAAACACTAGACTGATGCATTATGTTGATATTATTTTCTATCTGCAAATTAATTAACCTATTTAGATAGCAGTTAATCACATGAAATGTTTATATTATTTTAATTTGAGGTGTAATTACTAATTTTAAAGAGTAGCAGCAGAGCTGCTGTTTTGAAAGTCATTAATGAGCACAGTCAACTGAATATATAATAATACAGTTTAGACACCATTTGCTCAGTGGTAATTTTTCTTTATGGAATCAACTGATAACTCAGTGTTTAAGTTTAAGTGTTGAAGTTCAACATCATATATGTTCCAAGTTGGTATACCATAATTCGGTATACTAAATTTATTTACAGGTGATACTGCTGCAAGATTGCTAGGCATAAGCATTTATGCACACAGAATATACAGCTAATACATTATCTGAGCTTATGTTTAATAGAACTTCATAAAGAGAGCCAAGTGAAACTAAGCTAGATAAATACTTTGGTCAAGAATAGAGATGAGCGAACTTCTAGAAGTCCAGGTTCTGCTGGTTCGGCCGAACTTCGGGACAAAGTCCGGGTTCGGGTCCGGACAGAACCCGAACTTTGTCCCGGATCCCGAACCCCATTGAAATCAATGGGGACACGGACTTTTAGGCACAAAAAAGGCTGTAAAATAGTCCTGGAAGGTCCAAGAGGTCTGCAAAAGGAAGGAAATGGGGGTAAGGGTGGGACAAGTGATCTACAAAGAAATGGGGACAGGGAAATAACTTTAAATATTTTTTAAAAAATAAAAACATAAAAATTTTTTATAAATTTCAATAAAGGGACAGGGGTAAAGAAACATCTAGTGAACAGGGTGGGAATGGGGGTAAAGGAAGGAAAACGTCTGGAGAACCTGGAAGGTCCTGATAAAATGTCGGAAAAAACACGGATTTTCAGGCACAGGGGTAACTAAAGTTACCCCAAGCCCTAGGCCCTGTTTCAAGCCCAAGACAGGCCTGGGCTTGGGCCTGAAACAGGGCTTCAAGCCGGCTTGGTCGTCTTGGACCTGAAGATCTTCAAGCGAGTAGAGATAAGAACTGGTTTCATAAATAGATCGAATCAAAGTGAACCGAGAGAAATACTTCAAGA
>BLSH010404266.1:580209-601091 GCA_018402905.1 Glandirana rugosa | reverse complement strand
AACACTTTACCTAAAACCGGGGAGGAACCATACACCTGTTCTTCAAACATCTGGAATCTGTGTGTGAAACTACAGCATAGAGAAGAACAGGCATATGGTTTCACTCTTCACACACAGTTTGCAGATGTTTGAAGAACAGTGATATTATATCACTGATATGATATCACTATTCTTCAAACATCTGCAAACTGTGTGTAAAGAGCGGAACCATATACCTGTTCTTCTCTACGCTGTAGTTTCACACACAGATTCCAGATGTTTGAAGAACAGGTGTATGGTTCCTCCCCGGTTTTAGGTAAAGTGTTCTAAACTATTTCCAGATGTATGAAGAACAGATGTTGACTTATTAGCGGCTATAATAAAAGTGACACAGACTAAACAGATGTGTTCTTCACCAGATGTTGACTTATTAGCAGGTTATAATAAAAGTGACACAGACTAAACAGATGTGTTCTTCACCAGATGTTGACTTATTAGCGGCTATAATAAAAGTGACACAGACTAAACAGATGTGTTCTTCGCCAGATGTTGACTTATTAGCGGCTATAATAAAAGTGACACAGGCTAAACAGATGTGTGAAGAACAGATGTTCTGTTTGCAGAACAGATGTGCACTTATTCACGGTTTCATTAAAAGTGACACACAGACTTTAAATAAGTTTGCAGAACCGATGTGCACTCATTTCCGGTTTCATTTAAAGTGACACACAGACTTTAAATAAGTTTGCAGAACAGATGTGCACTTATTTCCGGTTTCATTTAAAGTGACACACAGGCTTTAAATAAGTTTGCAGAACAGATGTTCACTTATTCCCGGTTTCATTTAAAGTGACACACACATTTTGCAGAACAGTGATATGGGTTCTCCTGGCTTATTTATACTTTTTTGACACAGTTTGAAGATGATTTTAGAACATTTCTATGGCCTTTACCGCTAATTAATACTTTTCAGACCCATTTTGAAGATGATCTCCATTTTTGCTTTTTTTATGTTTTTATTTTTTAAAAAATATTTAAAGTTATTTCCCTGTCCCTATTTCTTTGTAGGGCACTTGTCCCACCCTTACCCCCATTTTCCTTCCTTTTGCAGACCTCTAGGACCTTCCTGGGCTTTTTTACAGCATTTTTAATAATTTTCATTAAAATTACCAGAACCCCGGACCCGAACCCGGACTTTTTTTGAAAAGTCCGGGTCCGGGTCCCGGACACCCCAGAGTTCGGTACGGATCCGAACTTTACAGTCCGGGTTCGCTCAACTCTAGTCTAGAATATGTAATGTATGATAAAGCATATAGAATGAATAGAGGGCAGGGGTCCGCATCGCGGCGATCGGGGACCGGCCGTGTCCCTCGGGACTCCGGCCTTCTATGATCAGGGTAAAGAGCCAATAAAATTGGCTGTGTCCTATTACAGCCGGTCACAGAATGACGAGAATCCACGGTAACAAGCTGTTACCGGGTTCTCCTCTTCACACACCCGATCGTGTGTGAGGAGGATATAGCGGTAACAGCTCGTTACCGTTTACTGTCAGCACCAATCACACTGATTGCCCCCCCAATAAAGAGTACCTGCCACCACCCCATCAAAGTACCTGTCACAGTCCATCAGAGTACCTGTCACCTGCCCATCAGAGTACCCGATTACCTGTCACCTGCCCATCAGAGTACCCGAATACCTGTCACCTACCCATCAGAGTATCCGAGTACCTGTCACCTGCCCATCAATGTACCCGAGTACCTGTCACCTGCCCATCAAAGTACCCGAGTACCTGTCACCTGTCCATCAGGGTACCCGGGTACCTGTCTCCTGCCCATATGAGTACCCGAGTACATGTCACCTGCCCATCTAAGTACCCAAGTACCTGTCACCAGACCATCAGAGTACCCGAGTACCTGTCACCAGCCCATCTAAGTACCCAAGTACCCGTCACCTGCCCATCAGAGTACCCGAGTACCTGTCACCTGCCCATCAGAGTACCCGAGTACCTGTCACCTGCCCATCAGAGTACCCGAGTGCCTGTCACCTGCCCATCAAAGTACCCGAGTACCTGTCACCAGACCATCAGAGTACCCGAGTACCTGTCACCAGCCCATCTAAGTACTCAAGTACCTGTCACCAGCCCATCAGAGTACCCGTCACCAGCACATCAGAGTACCCGAGTACCTGTCACCTGCCCAACAGAGTACCCGAGTACCCATCACCAGCCCATCTAAGTACCCGAGTACCTGTCACCTGCCCATCAGATTACCCGAGTACCTTTCACCTGCCCATCAAAGTACCCGAGTACCTGTAACCTGCCCATCAGAGTATGCGAGTTCCTGTCACCAGTCCATCACAGTACCCGAGTATCTGTCATCAACCCATCTGAGTACCCGAGTACCTGTCACCAACCCATCTGAGTACCTGAGTACCTGTCACCAGCCCATCACAGTATTCGAGTACCTGTCATCAACCCATCTGAGTACCCAAGTACCTGTCACCAGCCCATGAGAGTACCTGAGTACTTGTCACCAGCCCCTCAGAGTACCAAACACCTGTCACCAGACCATCAGAGTACCTGAGTATCTGTCGCCAACCCATCAGATTACCCGTGTACCTGTCACCAACCCATCACAGTACCTGAGTACCTGTCACCAGCCCATCTGAGTACCTGTCACCAGCCCATCAGAGTACCCATGTATCTGTCACCAACCCATTAGAGTACCCGAGCACATGTCACCAACCCATCAGAGTACCCGAGTCCCTGTCACCAACCCTTCTGAGTACCCGAGTACCTGTCACCAGCTCATCAGAGTACCAGAGCACCGGTCACCAGTCCATCTGAGTACCTATCACTAGCCCATCTGAGTACCCTAGTACCTGTCCCTAGCCATCTGAGTACCCTAGTACCTGTCACTAGCCCATCTGAGTACCCGAGTGCCTGTCACTAGCCCATATGAGTACCCAAGTACCTAGCACCAGACCATCTGAGTACCCAAGTACCTGGCACCAGACCATCTGAGTACCAGAGTATCTGTCACCAACCCAACAGAGTACCCAAGAACTTTTTACCAGCCCATCAGAGTACCCGAGTAACTTTTACTAGCCCATCAGAGTAGCCGAGTACCTTTTACTAATCCATCAGTGTACCTATCTGCAGCCCATAAGAGTACCCGAGTACATATCTGCAGCCCATGCCTCATAAAATATACATTGGGGTGTTTGCTTTCCAAAATGGGGTAATTTTGTGGTTAATTCCACTGTCCTTGTGCTCCAGGACCTTCAAAAATGTGATAGGTAGGAATGAAATAAGATGTGTAATTTATGCTCTTAGAAGGCCTGCAGGTACTACTTCAATGCTGGACCTCTCTATGTAAAAGTCTCACATATGTGGTATCGCCATACTCGGGACGAGTAGTAGAATATATTTTGGGGGGTCATTTTTGCTATGTTCATGCTATGTGTTAGAAATATCATATAAATTGACAACTTTGTGTAAAAAAAATAAGTTTTCATTTTCTTTCCACGTTTTCCGAATACTTGTGGAAAAAAATTAACCGTACAAAAGACTCATAATGCCTTATGGAATATACGTTGGGGTGTTTGCTTTTCAAAATGGGGTCATTTTGTGGGCAATTCCACTGTCCTGGTGCTCCAGGACCTTCAAAAGTGTAATAGGTCATTAGGATGCATGTTGGACCTCTCTATGTGGCCAGGCTGTATAAAAGTCTCACACATGTGGTATCGCCATACTCGGGACGAAAAGCAGAATGTATTTTGGGGTGTAATTTTTGCTATGTACATGCTATGTGTTAGAAATATCTTATAAATTGACCACTTTGTGTAAAAAATAAAACAGTTTTTATCTTCTTTCCGTGTTTTTAAAATACTTAACTGCACAAAAGACTCATAATGCCTCATAGAATATACTTGGGGTGTTTGCTTTCCAAAATGGGGTCATTTTGTGGGCAATTCCATTGTCCTGGTGCTCCAGGGCCTTCAAAAGTATAATAGGTGGTTGAGAAATGAGATGTGTAATTTATGCTCGTAGAATGCCTAAAGATGCTGCTTCAATGTTCGGCCTCTGTATGTGGCCAGGCTGTGTAAAAGTCTCACACATGTGGTATCGTCATACTCAGGAGGAGTAGCAGAATGTGTTTTGCTATGTACATGCTATGTGTTGGAAATATCTTATAAATGGACAGCTTTGTGTAAAAAAAAAAAATGCGTTTTCATTTTTTCCCCACATTTTCTAAAAACTTCTGGAAAAAAATGACATGTTCAAAAGACTCATTATGCCTCATAGATTATACGTTGCAGTGTTTGCTTTCCAAAATGGGGTCATTTTGTGGAAAATTCCATTGTCCTGTTGCTTCAGGGCCTTCAAAAATGTAATAGGTGGTTGAGAAATGAGATGTGTAATTTATGCTCGTAGAACGCCTAAAGGTGCTACTTCAATGTTGGGCTTGTGTTTGTGGCCAGGCTGTGTAAAAGTCTCACACATGTGGTATCGCCATACTCAGGAGGAGGAGCAGAATGTATTTTGGGGTGTCATCTTTGCTATGTACATGCTATGTGTTGTAAATATCGTATAAATGGTCAACTTTGTGTTAAAAAAATGCATTTTCATTTTTTTCCCACATATTCCAACAACTCCTGGAAAAAAATGAACTGTTCAAAAGACTCATTATGCCTCATAGATTATACGTTAGGGTGTTTGCTTTCCAAAATGGGGTCATTTTGTGGGCAATTCCATTGTCCTGGTGTTCCAGGGCCTTCAAAAGTGTAATAGGTGGCTGAGAAATGAGATGTGTAATTTATGCTCGTAGAACGCCTGAAGGTGCTACTTCAATGTTAGGCCTTTGTATGTGGCCAGGCTGTGTAAAAGCCTCACACATGGGGTATCGCCATACTCAGGAGAAGTAGCAGAATGTATTTTGGGGTGTCATTGCAAGTATGCATATGCTGTGTGTGAGAAATAACTTGTTGTTTAACAATTTTGTGTAAAAAAAAAAAAAAAAATTCTTCATTTTGCAAAGCATTGTGGGAAAAAAATACAACTTAAAAAAACTCACCATGCCCCTTACTAAATACCTTGGAATGTCTATGTTCCAAAAAGGGGTCATTTGGGGGGTATTTGTACTTTCCTGGCTTGTTAGGGTCTCAAGAAATGAGATAGGTGGTCAGTACATCAGGTGTGATCAATTTTCAGTGATTTGCACCATAGCTTGTAGACTCTATAACTTTCACAGAGAATAAATAATATCCACTAATTTGGGTTATGTTTACCAAAGATATGTAACAGTATAAATTATGGCTCAAATTTATGAAGAAAAATTACTTTTTTGAAAATTATTCAATACAAACTAAAATAAAGTGTTTTTTTTCAAAATTTTCGCTACTTTTTAGCTTATATTGAAAAAAATAAAAAACCCAGCAGTGATTATATACCACCAAAAGAAAGCTCTATTTGTGAGAAAAAAATTATAAAAAGCATGACTGAGTAATTGTCATTTAAAGTGTGAGACCGCTGAAAGCTGAAAATTGGTCTGGGAAGGAAGGGGGTGTAAGTGTCCTGTATGGAAGTGGTTAACATTAATAAGTCACCAGGACCAGATGGCTTGCACCCAAGGCTCCTCAAGGAACTCAGTCAAGTAGTTGCCAGACCATTGTTCCAGATTTTTACGAGCAGTCTACCGACTGGTATGGTACTAGCTGATTGGAGAAAAGCCAATGTAGCACCAATATTTAAAAAAGGACCAAGATATATCCCTGGGAACTACAGGCCAGTTAGCCTAACGTCAATAGTATGCAAGCTCTTGGAGGGGATGATAAGGGATTACATACAAGATTTTAGTAGTAAAAACTGTACCATTAGCAGTAATGAGCATGGATTCATGAAGAATCGTTCTTGCCAAACCAATCTATTGACCTTCTATGAGGAGGTGAGCTGCCATCTGGACAAAGGAAGGCCCATAGATGCAGTGTATTTGGATTCTGCAAAGACATTTGATACAGTTCCCCATAAACATTTACTGTACAAACTAAGGTCTGTCAGCATGGACCAAAGGGTGAGTACATGGATTGAAAACTGGCTACGGGGGCGAGTTCAGAGGGTGGTGATAAATGAGGAATACTCGGAATGGTCCAGTGTGGAGAATGGGGTCCCCCAGGGTTCTGTTCTGGGACCAATCCTGTTTAATTTATTCATAAAGATCTGGAGAATGGGATAAACAGCTCAATCTCAGTATTTGCGGACAATACTAAGCTATGCAGGGCAATCATTTCTCCACAGGATGTAGAAACCTGGCAAAAAGATCTGGACAAATTAATTGTGTGGGCATCTACATGGCAAATGAGGTTTAATGTAGAGAAATGTAAAATAGTGCCAAAAATATGAATGCAAACTACTCACTAGTGGGAGAGCCTCTGGAGGAATCTAGGATGGAAAAGGACCTAGGGTCCTAGTAGATGACAGGCTCAGCAATGGAAGGCAATGCCAAGCTGCAAGAAAAGCCAACAGGATATTGGCAAGCATTAAAAAGGGGATTCATTCCAGAGATAAAATGATAATTCTCCCATTGTATAAAACTCTGTTCCAGCCACACCTGTAGTATACCGTCCAATTCTGGTCACCAGTCTTCAGGAGGGATGAGCTGGAACTAGAGAGGGTCCAGAGAAAGGCAACAAAGCTGATTAAGGGATTGGAGGAACTTAGTTATGAGGAAAGATTATGAGCACTGAACTTATTCTCTCTGGAGAAGAGACACTTGAGAGGGGATATGATTTCAATGTACAAATACAGTAATGGTGACCCCACAAAAGGGATAAAACTTTTCCGTGCAAGGGAATATAAAAAGACACGTGGCCATTCACTAAAATTAGAAGAAAGGCAGTTTAACTTTAGACTGCGTAGAGGGTAAGATCAGTGAGGATGTGGAATTCTCTTCCACATGCAGTGGTTTCAGCAGCGAGCATAGATAATTAAAAAAAACGATTGGCGAGGCACCTAAATGACCGCAACATACAGGGATATACAATATAATATTGACACAAAAAAACACACACAGGTTGGACTTGATGGACTTGTGTCCTTTTTCACAAACTATGGAACTATGGAACTATGTAAGAATTGTTTACAGTCTTTTCATAGCTGCTGTCTAGGGATTGTTAGAAAGCTGCAACAATTAACAAACCATATTAGGAGTGAGCTATCATAACATAGTGGTTCCCGATGAAATAATTAAATGGCCCATCACAGCATACAGCAAGAAAATGTCCATGAAATTCACTCTTCAGTAACAATACTGTAGATAATCTTGTGGAGATTAATTAACTCTGCTGTTGGAAGCCCCATTACGAAGATGTGACTTCCAAATCTCAGCCTAAACTACCTAGGCAATTCAGACCCAGGCAGAGACTACTTTCAGGTAAAACCAAATTGTAACACCATATGTAAATCCATACATATAGTCTATAATGTACAAATGTAAAATTTTCCTGTAAAGATGCCCCACCCTCCTGTCTCTGGATCCTATTTGTTTATCCCTTAATATGATGGGTGGCCTCATAGAGGTACAAGTTGTTGGAGTAAAGCAGTGGTCTCCAAACTACGGCCCAGGAGCCTGAAGCAGCCCTTTGCTTGCCATTATCTTAGAGAACTTTACCTTCCACTGATATAAGACACTATTCCTCCAGACACCAACAATGGGGAAATATTCCTGCATTGTTTACTCCCACCTCACCAATCATCACAATCTGCCCCCCCCCTTAAAGTCTGAAGGACAGTAAACTAGCTCTTTGTTTAGAAAGTTTGGAGACCCCTGGAGTAAAGCTCAACTGTCCAAGGAAAAGCTGCCTATATCTCAGGATCTATTAATCATGTTGACAAAAAGGGTTGATTTATGGCAAATAGACTGTTCACTTTGCAACTGCAGTTGCACTCTGCAAGGGAATTTTATCCCCAGAGCTTAGTAAATGAAGTGAAGCTCTACTTAAAGTGGTTCTAAAGCCTTTAGGTTTTTCACCTTAATGCATTCTATGCATTAAGGTGAAAAACTTTCTGTGCTGCAGCTGCCCTCCAGACCCCCCCTTTTCTTTACCTGAGCCCATCCGATCCAGCTCCCACCGCTGTCTCTCTCCTCATTGGAGATTTATAGCAGTGGGATCCATTTGCTCCCACTGCTGTTAATCAAATCTGGTAACATGGGAGTGGGGTACTCGGCCGAGTCAGGATGTTTGTGTCAATGGATGCAGCAACGGGACTCAGGAGTGAGCACACACAGGTGCCCCCAGGGAAAGCCACTTTCCCTGGGGGCACCTGATGAAGGGCCCGATGAAGGGCCTGTAGCACCGGCAGGGGACCCCAAAAGAAGAGGATCAGGGCTTCTTGTGCCAAACCATTGCAGAGAGCAGGTAAGTATAGGCATGTTTGTTATTTCTATGCATAAAAAACTCCAAAGCTTTATAAACACTTTAAATCTCTCCTCCGAACACGTGGAAGCTAAAATGATGTTTGTTTCCCTTGCATGTGATTGGGTATTATTTGCAAAGTAAAGCTTCACTACATTCATTAAGCTCTAGGGAAAATTCCTTTGCAGAGTAAAACTTCACTTGCAAAGTGAAAAGTACATTTGCCTTTAGTAAAACAACCCCACAGTGTTCATTGTAAGTAACCTTTGACATATTTTCTTTGTATGTTAGTTTTGAAAGCCCAGATTTGTTGTAGGTACAGGACCATCTTTAATATTGATTGGACCCTGGGCAAACATTTTCTTGGACCCTCACAGGCAATTCCACTCTCCATCCCAGACCCTGAACTCAACTCAATAAAAGCCTATGTGCCCATGCACATGTAGGCTTTTACCAGCATTTGGGAGCAGCAGAGTGTAGAGGCAGTTAAACATTCTTTTCCTGACCGCCTTACTTGTAGCCTGTTGCAACTCACAGTATCTCCCTTTGCAGGCTGCCCTGGTCCTGCCGCTGCTTTATTAATTTTCCCCCACTGTTGACAGGAGAAGGGTGAGGAAGAAGAATCCACATGCACAGCCCACTCTTGTGTGTTTGATCTCTGTGCTGCAGACCAGAGAAGGGGGGTGAACGGGGGAACACAGAGAGCCACTCTGCCTCACTCCCTGTCACAGCCATTCTATTCCTGCCGCTCCTGACAGAGGGAGAAGCAGGACAACCTGGCTCTAGCACATGCAGCCCACAGATGTGCCTCTCCCCTGTCACAGTGTGTCCGCTTGTATTAACCCGGGAAGGAGAGCAAGCAGGGGAGATGATTGACTGCACTGGCTACAGTGGGAAAACTATTTGCGGGCAGCGTGGACTCAAGGGGCAGATGCCTTTTTGCCCTGTGTTGAAGAAGGCCCTGTGTAGGTGCACCTTAGACTCAACTTACCCAAGACTGAATAGCTAAGTAGTCAAACAGAGTACATTCCAATAACCCACATCTCATTCTCATGCCCCTGGAGATGCATTACAGCCTGGTGTACATCATCATTTTTGAGGTGGCTCCTCAAAGCACTAGCGTTGAAATGCATACACACCATTATTGATCTGGAACACCAACCAAAACTTTTTTTAAGTTTTAGATGGGGAAGGGCTGGATGCTCTCTATCTGTCATTTAGTTTTTGTCTCCATTATATACATTTTTCCTGTTGTGTTAGTGGAAAAGGAAATAATGGGAAATCTTTTCAATAGGGGGAAAAATCTGCAATGGTGTTGGTGGTGCTGTTTCAGATATTTTTAAATGTGTGCAATAAAATAGTTTTCTTTTTAATTTAAATGTTAGAAACAGTTTATAGCTAGGCTCCTCGTACTAGTTAAGTGGATTATGTGTTGGGGATAACTGTATTTGTACTATTCAATTATTTTCAATTTCCCCACCTTAAAAATTGATTTGAGCTGGTTTGTTTTTTTCTGTATCATAAACCCACTGCGGGTCTCATCTCTTCTAACATCCCAACTAAAAGCACATTTTATTTACTTTTTTGTGTGAACCTTTAATATTTTGTTACACTCAAGTCAAAACTGTAATTTTGTTCTTACTTCACAAGCTCTCTGTAAGATCAGCTGAGCACTGCTGGGATGTAAAGGGGGAGCCACACTTCTGGCTCTCCACTGAATTGGAATGGTGTTAACACAGCTTCTTTTATTCATAAATAAACACTAATTTTGCTAAGTGAGCACTCTCTACTTCTTTATAAAAGAAATCCTGCAATAAATTTATTTTGCAACAGATACACTCAGGTTTAGAGGAGAATAAGCATAGTTCAAACAGATGATTCACAGTATGAGCCTCTTTAAGAATCTCTATCCTTGGCAATATCATACCATCAGACAAGAAAAGTGGCTATCATTTCAAGAATCAGTCAAATAAGGGTAACAGTGTTTCACCTTTCCTCTCCTTATCTCTATGAAAATTTGTCTCTACATATTAATTTGGGTACATTTTTGTGTTTGATTAAAGCTCAAATAAATGAATTTATATGAAATACAAAATGCTTAGAGAGAAGGTTTTAATATGTACATTTTAGTTTTTCCAGATTGTAGAATTGAAAACCAACTGAATGCATTAATGACATTGTACAGGACCTACACACAGCAGGAAGGATGCTGATCTCTTTTTCCTTTTCCATTATAGGAATTAACATCTTCTTATGTCTATGCTAGAGTGGCTAATTCATTGGATTTGACATCAAAGCACGGAGGTCAAAATACTTTGCCCAATTTATGACACGTCAGGAGACATCTGGACGACAGAGAAAGACGAAAGACAGCCTTTTACTGTAACTCAGTTAAACACATATTTAAATCCCTCACAAACTCTCCAGTGGTTTCTCTAATGCGCTGACAGAATAAAATATCAGTAATTCAACATCTTCTTTGAAGAATGCCATGCATTTAATAAGATGATCATTTTATTTACATTTTTCACCCTCACGAGAGCTGTCTGTTTACCAAGAAGCCTATTGTGAAAGGTTTCATTTTAGATGTTTCCAAGCATAATTTGTAAAAAAAAAAAAGTACGGATCTATGCTACTCAACTTAAGCATTAGATATGAAAGAAAACTCTCCTATATTTAAAATATATTAAAAGGAAATGAGTTTTATTTATATCTCCATCGCTTTTGTAAAGGGTACTTAGATAACCAAAAAGCTAAGGTTAAATGGACTGAATAAATACTCATGGAAACTCCTAAATCCCGCCCATCTATGGTTTACTAAGTAGCTATTCACACAAATGAAGGTTGAAACATATTCATAAAGAATATTTCATTCCTTGTCATTGTTTTGAAAATTACTGTTTACATTTTTAATATAGGGATATCAATTTGATGGCTAAATTTGCTATATCGATTATGGTACTAAACCAAAACTAATTTCCTAAAACAGTATAAACATATATTAAGGGTGCGAATAAGATATCCAACAGAGGTAGTGGGTCAATAAAGAGTAAGGGAACTGTGCGGAAAACCTCAAACAACACTTGTCTATGTTTTTGTGTTTCTAAAGAAAAACTTTTTTGCTTCAGATGCTTGGTACCATTGCCTCTTAAAGGTAGTTTGAAAAATGCTGCCACTATTCTTTTCCATAAATTGCAGCTTACCAGTCCTTGGATCACAATTTTCATTTTTTAGGCTAAGAACATTTTCCCCAAGTAAAGAAAATACTTCCTTCTTCTTCACACTTCCTGTGAGCTGAACTGAATCAACAAACAATGTTATCTTTCTTTTTTAAATTACTAATTCCCAAACCACCATGTAATGGAGAGGAAGACATGTTTAAGATCCAGCCTTGAAGGCAATCTTCTATAGATGCAGTGATGGAGTAGCTATCTTCTGTAAACTACTATTGTCCTGCCCCCAATATAATGGAGACAAGGAGATAAGGGCATGGTTGTAGTCCATATCCAGACAACAGCCTAGGGTGACAACCATGGCTCCCTGCATAGATACAGTGAAGGATGCCACAAAGGGACAATAAGTGTGTTATTTACATGAATGCCTGGCAAAAATAAAGCAAAAGAAGCTTTGAAAAAGAATGCAGCCACCACACCAATGACTAGTAATCTACAATATATTATATTTTTGGGGGTTTTAAAGCAGCATAGCAATTGTTTTTTGAGATTTTAATCACAGTCTGTGTGCTGTGCTCTCAGGAACTCCTCCGCAGAAAGACGTTCCTACTCCCTTGAACATTCTTTCAATTTAGCAATTCCACCAGATGAGAGCTACCCTGCTCATGTGTTTATACATTCCTGCACCACACTTCACCACACACTTAGTGCAGCTGGGAGTCAACCTGTGCACTGTCAACATGTCTAAAACACATACTTAACAACAACAATGTCTGTAAGTCCACTGGGCACAGGCTTTTCTACAATTTCTCTAGTACCCACCCTGTAGTCCATCCTCCCTTCAGCGAACCTTAGCTACTTACAAAAAAAGAGCTGATAAAAACATAGGGTGATGCTAGGAGACAAAGTTTAGCTCACCACTAAGCACATTTGTCTGAAAATGCCTTCTCCTAAGTTTGATACTCAGGTTATGGGTCCCTTAACTGTGTTAGCTGAATATTACTCTGTTATCTATAAACCAAAATTGCCACAATCTCTTCAGATTCAAAATATGTTTCATGTTTTTTAGTAATCAACTGTTATTCATGCACCTCCACACCTTAAGGTAGATACTAAAGAGGAACATAACTTGGATTAAATATTGAACTCTAAAGAATACACAGGTCAATTTCAGTACCTGATACATTAGAAGATGCATGGCCCTGAGGAACATTTTCGGATTCCACTTGAGGATCTCAATGCTGTACAATTGGAAAGTTGAACCTTGTAAGGCAATTTGCCCCAGAGCTTAGTGATTGTGGTGAAGTTTTAATTTGCAAAGAATACCCAATCAAGCACGGGGCAAAAACAGCACATTTACTTCCACATGATAGGATAATGGAAATCAGCAGAGCTTTACCTCATTCACCAAGCTCTGTGGCAAATTCCCATACGAAGTGCAACTTCCCTTGCAAAATGAACAGCCCATTTGCCTTAGTAAATCAACCCCTATGTCTGCTGTTAATTACTCTTTTCCTGCCCAAAGGAATTCTTTCTCCCTTGAAGTTTAGCAGTCCCAACAGAAGATATTCTGTGAATGGTCCCAAGAACCGATTACATGTGAGAACCCCAGCTTGGTTTCCTGGTGATTAGCTATGGGGGGCAACTCCACCGAAAGCGTCCAGAGCCAATCACTTTGTGTTAGTTACTTTGCCATTTTAAAACAATATTGTTATATCTCTGGGATTCTATTACATATGGGGACTTATGAATAATGTTGGTTTTATGTAGAGTTTTAGAGTTTTTGTCATTAAAGTATATGTTATGATAAGATGGTTCCCATGATGAAGTTTTAATGTTCTAATAGTATACTGCTAAGTATCCTGTATACTTAATTTTTTCAATTTTAAATTGTAATCTTCAAAGCAGCTTTTATTTATTTTTTACTATTGCCACTTTACCACTTTGTGTAGCCTGTAGATCCAGGTATTATAAACATGCGGCTGTTACATAAATGTATCAAACCCCAGGGATCTATGCTTCAGTATTTTCAGTAGGCACAAGTGTTTGTTTTTTTTCATCTTAACATTTTTAAACTTACACTGTTTTATTAGTCAAAAATAGAAAGTTGTTTCCTGTCACTCCACTTTGTAGATCAATGATCTGTGAAGAGAATTTTAAAGGTGTCAGTATCAGTAAATGACAGTGTTTTGGCTTGGAACAGTTCTAGAACAGCATGAACAACAAATTATTTCAGTCTTAAAAAAGATATAAAGAATGTTTGAAAAAAATGAAAATGGTAGCTAAACAAGTAAAGGGAACACAATAGTCTATCTTTTTGCTATGCTACTATGCATTCAGTATTTCCGAAAATATGTCTAAACTTAGAATAAAATGATGATGTGCCAAATTGCTGTATGCTTTCAATGTCTTTCAATGCAAAACTACTTACGTATGTGATGCCAGAAAAAAAATGACCCTAACTAAAGGACCTGTTTTTATCTAATATAATTCTAGTGTGTACAGCCTGTGGCAGTTGCCTCAAATTTAAATTAACATATTTCCCACCTTCCATTGGCACCTGGCAGACATCACTACTTCAGATGAATAAAATGTATTCCAACAGTTATTTGTGGCACCATCTGATTGGAAATTAAGAGAAGGATGTTGATATCCAAACTGATTGCATTACATTAGTCGTAATGGGCAAGCCCTCGTTCAAAATTGTCAAACTGATTTTACTTGTTTATTACAAATTAGAATGAAGCATTCTCCTCTTCTACCTTTAAAATGCACCTGTGACTAGACAATGGACTTTAACCTTTTAAAATACTCTTACGAATCAGAAAAATAGCTTTAAAACAAGCCCTCACTGACCTATCTAGCTGCATGTAATTCATCCAAGAATATATCCTTAACAATCACAACAGAGGCTCTGAGGAGAGGTTTCAGTCAGTTTTCAACAGCTAAGAAATACACACAGAAATACATACAGTATATTTACATTAAAGGGGTGAAAGACTGCAGTTGTTGCTGTTCATAGAAAGTAAGGGGAAAGGAACAGTGTTTTTTTTAGTCTGATATGAATATTGAAGACTGATTCCCCCCATGATGCATATAGCTACAGATGTGA
Source organism: Glandirana rugosa (assembly GCA_018402905.1). Taxonomy (NCBI): domain Eukaryota; kingdom Metazoa; phylum Chordata; class Amphibia; order Anura; family Ranidae; genus Glandirana; species Glandirana rugosa. The sequence goes on along the minus strand of BLSH010404266.1, from coordinate 586,415 downwards.
ATGAGGGCTTGTTTCTAAGTGTTTTAATACTTATTTAGAGTATGTACATATTTTCATGTGCATAGTTTTGACATAGGCTCACTTTAAGTACTTAAAGCACAGAGTTTCAATGAAGTGCTATGTAGCACTTTTGCAAGTGACATGAGCTATGGCTGTATTGTTCATTTAAGTACACGAGACTCCATCTTGTTTGCAAAGTTGCAATGTCTTTGTGTCCTTCAATAAAGCACACACAAATTTCCTAGAAGTTCTCTCTCTCCCTCTTGCCCTCACTTCTCAAGGTTTTAATTTCATATTGTTAGGTATAGCTGATGACATAGTTTTTTTTTTTATTTCAATATTTTTTATGGAATTTCGTGTAAAGAGGTACACAAAGGTAATAAAACATTGGCATATTCAGTATTTCAAATAGACACAAAACTGTGAGATATTTACAGACGATCACAATAGGACACAATTATCATTAGAACTTGGAAGCTAGAAGCCTTAGAAATACTAGTTTTAAGCATAGATGTTGTTCATTCTACCCAGACATCCCCTTTGAGATAAAAGTGTGTCATAGAGTGAAAGCCAACACCGATTCTTTGTGCCTACATTCTCAGTATTCAAGTAAGAAGGTAAGCTTAAAATTCCAGTTATAGACATAGTTTTTAATAGCATCTCACACCACCCTCTTCCCTTATTCTCAGTATGAAATAGAATGTAATAATTTTGTTAGAATGGATACTTTAACCACTCTCTGACAGCCACTGCACTTATTCTGCGGCAGGTCGGCTCTGCTGCGCGAACCGACGTACCTGTACGTCGGTCCGCGCATGCGAGATTGTGTGCCTGTTGTGCACCACGAGAGCGAGCCCGCGGGTCCGGCGGACTCCATATCTGCTGGCCGCCAGCAATCATTGTACACAGATGCAGAATGGGGATCTGCCTATGTAAACAAGACGGATCCCCGTTCTGACAAGGGACATGTCAGCAATCTTCTGTTCTCAGTGATTGGGAACAGCGATCTCTGTCATGTCTCTGGCAGCCCATCCCCCCTACAGTTAGAACATACCCAGGGAATACAGTTAACCCCTTGATTGGCCCCCTATTGTTAACCCCTTCCCTGCCAGTGTTATTTATACATTGATCAGTGCATTTTTATAGCACTGATCAATGTAATAATGTCACTGGCCCCCGAAAAGTGTAATTTGGGGTCAGATTTGTCCGCCGCAATGTCACAGTCCCGCTAAAAATCCCAGATCGCTGCCATTACCAGTAAAAAAATAAATAAATAAAAGTCCATAAATCTATTCCGTAGTTTGTAGACAAGATAACTTTTGTGCAAACCAATCAATATATGGCTATTGGGATTTTTGTTACCAATAATATGTAGAAGAATACATATTGGCCTAAATTGATGAATTTGTTTTTCTTTATACTTTTTTTGGATATATATTATAACAGAAAGTAAAAAACATTTTTTTTTTCAAAATTGTCACACTTTTTTGTTTATGAGGTGATCAAATACCACCCAAAGAAGCTCTATTTGTGGGAAAAAAAGGACATCAATTTTGTTTGGGTACAGCGTCGAACAGCCACGCAATTGTCAGTTAAAGCGACGCAGTGCCGTATCGCAAAAAATGTCCTGGTCAGGAAGTGGGTAAATCCTTCCGGGGTTGAAGTGGTTAAACACAGAGCATGCATCATGGGAATCTGTTCCTGCATATGCAATATTTATTTTCATTTTCTGTGTCTCAACCAGAAATTTACGCAACAGTCTTGGCGAGTCAAGTAACCAGGAATGGCAGAGTCTCCTGATGGAATTGCGCTTTGATCAGGACCATCGGGAATGCAGACCTCCATATGCCGACTAGGTAAGCTGTCCTTAACCACTTTAGTTCCACACTATACCAAAAGACAACTACGGCATTGTACTTTAGTTCTGTGAGCGTGTCCATAGATATCCTCTCAGAACCGTGCCCCCTGCAGTGTGCATCGGATGCACTTTGTGAGCACTATGTCCTTAGGACATAGCTAAACACAGATCAGGGTAAAGGGCCAATGACAGTGCCCCTTTACCATATCACAGCTGGTTATACAGTCAGGTCCATAAATATTGGGACATCGACACAATTCTAATCTTTTTGGCTCTATGCACCACCACAATGGATTTGAAATGAAACTAACAAGATGTGCTTTAACTGCAGACTTTCAGCTTTAATTTGAGGGTATTTACATCCAAATCAGGTGAACGGTGTAGGAATTACAAGAGTTTGTATATGTGCCTCCCACTTTTTAAGGGACCAAAAGTAATGGGACAGATTAACAATCATAAATCAAACATTCACTTTTTAATACATGGTTGCCAATCCTATGCAGTCAATTACAGCCTGAAGTCTGGAACCCATAGACATCACCAGGCGCTGGGTTTCATCTCTGGTAATGCTCTGCCAGGCCTCTACTGCAACTGTCTTCAGTTTCTGCTTGTTCTTGGGGCATTTTCCCTTCAGTTTTGTCTTCAGCAAGTGAAAATCATGCTCAATTGGATTCAGGTCAGGTGATTGACTTGGCCATTGCATAACATTCCACTTCTTTCCCTTAAAAAAACTCTTTGGTTGCTTTCGCAGTATGCTTCGGGTCATTGTCCATCTGCACTATGAAGCACCATCCAATGAGTTCTGAAGCATTTGGCTGAATATGAGCAGATAATATTGCCTGAAGCACTTCAGAATTCATCCTGCTGCTTTTGTTAGCAGTCACATCATCAATAAATAGAAGAGAACCAGTTCCATTGGCAGCCTTACATGCCCACGCCATGACACTACCACCACCATACTTCACTGATGAGGTGGTATGCTTTGGAACATGAGCAGTTCCTTTCCTTCTCCATACTCTTCTCTTCCCATCACTCTGGTACAAGTTGATCTTGGTCTCATCTGTCCATAGGATGTTGTTCCAGAATTGTGAAGGCTTTTTTAGATGTTGTTTTGTCAAACTCTAATCTGGCCTTCCTGTTTTTGAGGCTCACCAATGGTTTACATCTTGTGGTGAACACTCTGTATTCACTCTGGTGAAGTCTTCTCTTGATTGTTGACTTTGACACACATACACCTACCTCCTGGAGAGTGTTCTTGATCTGGTCAACTGTTGTGAAGGGTGTTTTCTTCACCAGGGAAAGAATTCGTTGGTCATCCACCACAGCTGTTTTCCGTGGTCTTCCAGGTCTTTTGGTGTTGCTGAGCTCACCGGTGCGTTCTTTCTTTTTAAGGATGTTCCAAGCAGTTGATTTGGCCACACCTAATGATTTTGCTATCTCTCTGATGGGGTTGTTTTGTTTTTTCAGCCTAATGATGGCTTGCTTCACTGATAGTGACAGCTCTTTGGATCTCATATTGAGAGTTGACAGCAACAGATTCCAAATGCAAATAGCACACTTGAAATTAACTCTGGACCTTTTCTGCTCCTTGTAAATGGGATAATGAGGGAATAACACACACCTGGCCATGGAACAGCTGAGCAGCCAATTGTCCCATTACTTTTGGTTCCTTAAAAAGTGGGAGGCACATATACAAACTGTTATAATTCCTACACCGTTCACCTGATTTGGATGTAAATACCCTCAAATTAAAGCTGAAGGTCTGCGGTTAAAGCACATCTTGTTTGTTTCATTTCAAATCCATTGTGGTGGTGTATAGAGCCAAAAAGATTAGAATTGTGTCGATGTCCCAGTATTTATGGACCTGACTGTATGTACACAGACTTGATGGTTATCAGCAGTCCTTTCCTCACGCGCTGTGTCTGTGTGAGGAAAGGAGGGTCAATAACCGGCAAGGCTGTCAGCACACTGTTTATACTGATAATCAGGGCATTGACCATCAGTGTCCTGATTATCAGTGCAGCTTGTCAGTGCCCATCAGTGCCCATCAATGCTGCTTATCTGTGCCCTTCAGTGCTGCCTCATTAGTGCCTCAGTGCATGTCAGTGCAGCCTCCTCAGTGCCCATCAGTGCAGCCTGTCAGTGCCCATTAGTGCAGCCTCATCAGTGCACATCAGTGAAGAAAAATTACTAATTTCAAAACTTTGAAATTGAAACAGAGAAAATGTTCAGCCTTTTTTTGTTTGTTTCGCAAAAAATAAAAAACCTAGTGGTGATTAAATACCACCAAAAGAAAGCTCTATCTGTCTTAAAAAATGATAAAAATGTCATATGGGTACAGTGTTGCATGACCACAGTATTGTCATTAAAGTTGCGACAGCACTGAAAGCTGAAAATTGACCTGGGCAGGAAGTGGGTGAAAGTGCCCAGTATTGAAGTGGTTAAGCCCGCTTATGTTTTTTGTCTTTACTATGTGTCCTATCTGTTAGTTCTCAAGGTAACCGGACCCACTCTCGGACCTTTCTGGTTGGGTAACGTGTGTGTGTGTCCACCTTCACGGGCTGGACCGTGTGTTGATAGGGAGAATCCTCTGCATTTTCCTATGTTCTCTCATTTTGGGAAACCTGGGTCAGAGGTGCATGGTAAGGTCAGAATAAAACCCATGGAGAAGAGACAAGGTGGGTCTCTTAGCACATGTTTTGTCTATTGTCATAAACCCCTTCTATCCACATAGATAAGTGGAGACTACTCTTGTAAATCTTCAGATTCAATTTACTATTTGTTTTAGAGACAAGAGGGTATAGGCACAAGTAGAGAAGAGAAGAGAAAAAAGACTGGCCAGTCATTATGCGCATTAAATTAAGTAAAAGAACGAAGCGTAAGAGACCCTCAGAAAATGCCCAGTGCAAGATAAACGCTAGAGAATATATAAAACAAAGGTACGGTTCTGTTAATACTGAGCACCTAGATAAATGGGTAGAATGGACAAAAGGAACAGCTAAACCTTTAAAATCTGAAGAGACTTTTGATTAACATGCATGGCAAACTTTTCTGCATGATTATGTCCCCCCACTGCCCAGTGAAGGAACAGGGAGAATAGCTTGCACATGGGAGACAGAAGCTAAATTAGCAAATGAAACTGGCTTGATGGAGATGTTTAATAAAAGTACTGCCAAAATGTATTATGCCTGGCCAGAAAACTCTGTAGATAAGCCCCCCACCTTATGTGATTGCCAGTTTGGCTTTAAGAGGCCCATACAAAGAAGCACGAGAACCAGATTATATGCAACACACAAAAGATAAGCTGGACAATAAAGTACAGAGCAGACGTTTGACAGTCCCATATCAATCTACTAAAAGGGATTTGTCTTGTATCCTAGAAACAGGTATTTGGCATAAATCAAAAGGCATATATGCAAAATTAGATCAATCTGAACTTAAAGCTGTTGTAAAGGCACAAGCTTTCTTACCTGCCTGCATTCTATGCAGGAAGGTAAAAAACCTTCTGTGTGCAGCAGATCCCCCAGCCCCCCTAATACTTACCTGAGCCCCCTCTTGATCCAGCGATCTCCACGAGAGCCTTGTTTTTCCGGGGGCTTGCACCCTGATTGGCCTTTGGGAGCAGCGGTAGCCATTGGGGCCAAACCACAGCTCTGCATGTATATGGACACACAGAGCTGCAGGTCAGGAGTTGCTTGCTGTGGGGGCAACCGTCAGGAGGGAGGAGATAGGAACGCTGGCAAAGGACCTGAGAAGAGGAGGATCTGTGCTGCTCTGTGCAAACCACTGCACAGATCAGGTGTCAGTAAAAAGGACTTTGCCAGTGTTCCTGGCCGTTTCCGGGTGGTGCGCGCGCATCCGTGCGCGCTCGCGCGCTCCCGTGCGCGTTCGCGCGCTCCCGTGCGCGTGCGCGCGCCCGTGCGCGCGCACGCGCCGGAAACGGCGCCAAATGGTGCCTATTTAAACCCTGGACATGCTGCACCAAGTTGCTGCTTGTTCTACAGCGTTCCAGACCTGCGAGCCTCAGCTCCCTACTTGTTCCTGTGTTTTCACCTGTTTCCTGTCTACCCGGCTTGCTTTGACCTGTTGTCCGCTACCTGCATCGACCCCGGCTATCCACGACCATCCGTTTGTCTACTCCTCTGTACCTCCGCTGCCCGCCCGTTAACAAACCTTGCCTGAACTTGACGATCCGCTTGCTTAACCCCTTTTGTACCTTTCTGCCTGCACGTTGCCAACCCTGCTTGTACGACCATTCTCCTGTTTGCACGACCTGCTGGGCTCCCGACCTACCAGTGTCTACAACATCACTCTAAGGTCGTCCAGCACGTTTGTCCTCTTACCAGCA
>BLSH010404266.1:517812-527812 GCA_018402905.1 Glandirana rugosa | reverse complement strand
GATGCATCTTAAGGTAAAGAATCCTTCCTCATTTTCTATCGAATGGCCGTTTGGCCTCCTTTGATCACCTGTACTTGCTTTAGTACCAATGTTTGAATAAATTCTCAAAGGTTAGAGGGGCTGTTTTCCCCTCATGACACAGATTGTTCCCATATGAGGTGTGTGAGGGTGCAAGACAACACTCCACACCATGCCTTCAGCACTCGGAATAACGTACACTGTTCCGCCAAGCCTGCTTTTACGGATTTGTCGTTTGTGCCCTTTTATGCATTATTTCTTACTAGCAGCTCTTATTATATTAATTATAATGTTCAACTCCTGTATACTGTTTTAAACCTCAATAAAAATATTGAACAAGAAAAAAAAAGCTGATCATTTTAATCATCCCAGACAGTATTATGTAGTTTGTCTCATCTATGTAAACTGATACATTCTGCTGGAGAGCTTGAGCTTGTCATAAGCAACAGACATGCTGACTTGATGAAAATAGAAGAAAGAAAGCCTAATAAAGGAAACAAATACAGCCATTACATCTAAGAATTGGTAAGCTGCAATATAATACATGTTTGCTTTTGAGTTTAACACTGCTTTAATCTTCCACGGGTATGGGGCAAAGTCATTTTTGTAATATTAATTTTAATAATTTGGGACCCCGACAGTTCTAATATGTAAACCTGGTCTCTACAAATGTTAGTGATGCAATAACTAAACATAATTGTATATTTGTATCCCAGAAATATGCAGTTATGTGGGTTTAAAGCTTTCTCAACAGCATGCCTGCAGAAATTAGTAACCAATGGCCCCTCACATCTGATTTGAGAGTGCAGGAGAAAGAGGTGGTGGGGCAAATTGTGATTGGTGTTAGACCAGGTGTTTCCTTCCTCTCCCCCTTTCTAAAACAAAATCCACGGTTTTCACACCACTGTTTCATATATGTCAAACTGATTAATAGTGTAGCAAGGTGCTGGACTTCAGAAACAAGGAAAAGGAGACATTTCCCTCTTTATAATCTGCTTACTTTCACTTTGTGCTGTTATGCTGAATGTTGTGTTGCACTATACCCTCCAGTCAGCAGTGGAAGAACTATATACAGCAAAGCCTATGGACTTCTATGCAGAAGTCTGAGGATCTTAGGAATTGTAGTCTGAAACATCAATCACAGAATAGGATATTTACAATACAGTTCCCAAAGGACATTGAGGAGGAGGGGTAGAGGTGGAACAGCTTTTACCAGACTGCACTGGAGGCCTCTTCTTCCTTTTGCATCACGGGAGTCAAGGTGTGTACATTGGTCCTGGTGTACATCCACTTTCACAGGATGAGTAACCAGAGCAAAAGACAAAGATTTGGGGGCAGAGATACCTGGAGCAGTGCAGCACAGACTGCAGTGACCACATCTGCACCATGCACACATGCCCCTTGCCAACCCGTGTTGTGATTGGACACAGCACGAGTGTATTAGCAGATTTCAGCCAATGATTTTGGCTAAAACCTGCTAATTGGCTGCATCCAATCACACACAGAAGTGGAATTTTTGGAATGTCTCAAGGGATAAATGTTATATTCTTGCACAATCTCCCTAATTTATTTAATACAAATCATTTCTTATCAAAGAAGGTTTTTTGTGGGATTTTAAGGTGCCATGTATTAAGTAATAATTCAGTTTTATATTAAAATATACTTTTTATTTTTACAAAAATAAACATACAGACAGAGAACAATCCAAGTGATTTAAAAACATAGCCTTAGTACATTACATCACAAAATCATTTCAGGTGTATGCTCTACATGTTTCGCCCTACAAGTTCGGCTTCTTCAGGAGTCTTTTAACACCGATTTTGTTATTGTTTGTAACTGGAATAGAAGAAAATCGTCAGAGAACATATACTGTGCTGATTGTCCAACCCCCCAAACTGTCCAACATATGTTAGGGGGAGGAGGGCAGGAAGCACACCATAACATAATCACTCTAAACTCTATACATAATATTATTTGTGCCGACCACCCTATCATCCACCAACCCTCACCTCAACACCAAGCACTAAGAAGGCAGGACCAAGGACACTTCTGCAATCACACACAGAGTTCTGTGTTTACAAAACTCTGTGTACAGGGAACATTGATCAGGTTGTTTCTTCTCCCTAAAAAGCAGGGAGAAAAAAACAGCCAGATTAGTAAGTAAAAGCAACACACATTACACATATTACATATTGTTAGGCAGACAGTTAACCCTTTAATTGCTCCTAGATGTTAACCCCTTCCCAGCCAGTGTCATTAGTACAGTGTAAATGTACAGTATGATCACTGATCACTATTTTAGTGTCACTAATGACTAGTTAGTTACCCTCCCAGGCAGTGTCTGTCCCTATCATAGTCACACTATAAGTCGCTGATCACCACCATTACAGTGTGTATAGCTGCATAAATTCCAGTATATACACCATAGTTTGTAGTTGCTATATCATTCACTCAATTCAATTAATATACACTTACCGGGATTTAGTTATTTTTGCCATAGACATGTAGCAGAATACATTTTGGCCTAAGTTCATGAAGACATTTGATTTTTGTGATCATATACAGTATCTCACAAAAGTGAGTACACCCCTTACATTTTTGTAAATTTTTTATTATATCTTTTCATATGACAACACTGAAGAAATGACACTTTGCTACAATGTAAAGTAGTGAGTGCACAGCTTGTACAACAGTGTAAATTTGCTGTCCCCTCAAAATAACTCAACACACAGCCATTAATGCCTAAACCACTGGCAACAAAAGTGAGTACACCCCTAAGTGAAAATGTCCAAATTGGGTCCAATTAGCCATTTACCCTCCCTGGTGTTATGGGACTGATTAGTGTTACAAGGTCTCAGGTGTGAGACAGGTGTGTTAAATTTGGTGTTATCACTCTCACTCTCTCATACTGGTCACTGGAAATTCAACATGGCACCTCATGGCAGAGAACTCTCTGAGGATCTGAAAAAATGAATTGTTGCTCTACATAAAGATGGCCTAGGCTATAAGAAGATTGCCAAGACCCTGAAACTAAGCTGCAGCACGGTGGCTAAGACCATACAGCAGTTTAATAGGACAAGTTCCACTCAGAACAGGCCTCACCATGGCCGACCAAAGAAGTTGTGTTCACATGCTCAGTGTCATATCCAGAGGTTGTCTTTGGGAAATAGACATATGAGGGCTGCCAGCATTGCTGCAGAGGTTGAAGGGGTGGGGGTCAGCCTGTCAGTGCTCAGAGCATACGCCACACACTGCATCAAATTGGTCTGCATGGTTGTCGTCCCAGAAGGAAGCCTCTTCTAAAGATGATGCACAAGAAAGTCTGCAAACAATTTGCTGAAGACAAGCAGACTAAGGACATGGATTACTGGAACCATGTCCTGTGGTCTGCTGAAATCAAAATAAACGTATTTGGTTCAGATGGTGTCAAGCGCTTGTGGCGGCAACCAGGTGAGGAGTACAAAGACAAGTGTGTCTTGCCTACAGTCAAGCATGGTGGTGGGAGTGTCATGGCCTGGGGCTGCATGAGTGCTGCTGGCACTGGGGAGCTACAGTTCATTGAGGGAACCATAAATACCAATATGTACTGTGACATACTAAAACAGAGCATGATCCCCTCCCTTCAGAGACTGGGCCACAGGGCAGTATTCCAACATGATAACGACCCCAAACACACCTCCAAGACGACCACTGCCTTGCTAAAGAAGCTGAGGGTAAAGTTGATGGACTGGCCAAGCATGTCTCCAGACCTAAACCCTATTGAGCATCTGTGTGGCATCCTCAAACAAAAAGTGGAGGAGCGCAAGGTCTCTAACATCCACCAGCTCTGTGATGTCATCATGGAGGAGTGGAAGAGGATTCCAGGGGCAACCTGTGAAGCTCTGGTGAACTCCATGCCCAAAGGGGTTAAGGCAGTGCTGAAGAATAATGGCGGCCACACAAAATATTGACACTCTGGGCCCAATTTTGACATTCTCACTTATTCTCTCTTCTCTTTTTCCTCTGATGATGTGTGGATCCTAAAGAGCACCTTTTAGGATCCTGCTATTTATCTCTGAATAGGACTTGAAGACTTCAGTTGAACAGCACAGGTTTAATGTACTGATTTGTGTAAGTAATGCGTATGCTGTTTGTTTTTAATGTTGTTCAATAAGTAGTTATTATAATTAAGCACTTGTTCCTGCCAGGTTATTAGATGAGATAAGGCTCACTGGCACACTGCAACAGAAGCTACAGATCTCATGTCACAATTTGTATGTATATTAATCCTTCATAATCATTGCTAACTCATTATCTTGGATTCTTCTATTGAGGCCAAATGCCTGTGACCTTACAACTAGAGGAACAATTTCTGCTAATCAGGGAAAAATAGATTGGAAGCAAAGATGAATTAATCACTTTACTGCAAGCATATTTTTCATAATTAATTTAAACCGATTAGTTAAAAATGCAGCCACAACTGTTAGATAAAGGTTTAAAGAGCAGGGATTTTCAATGTTTCTGCCGACCTTTACACTGTGCTTTTGACTACTCAGCATATTCTGGTGTACCAGTATCAGTTTTGAAATAGGTAATAAAATTGTTTGTTACCTAAAGTTAGGCTTAAATTTGCTAGCAGTTCAATTTTATTAGAGCATAACTGCACTTTTACTGTAAAGCTTTAAAACCCACCAAAAGTTTTTTTTTTTTTGTTTTGAAGTCAGTGAGGAAGAGTTAGACTTTATTTTTAGATTTGTATTGATTTAACCACATCCAGCCCTTAGGATGCACCTGCACATCTTCTGGAGCAATTGTTTAAACCAGGATCATGGCTGGAGCTGTAGCTTGATCCTGATATCAATTTTTAGAGCCAGCAACCAGCTTTTTAGGTAAAAGTGATTTGATCAACTCTGCAGCTGCCTGATCACTTTTACAGGTCTAAGAAGGGGCTTCCCCTGCCGCCAACTGCCGCCATTCCCAGTCTATCCTGGAAGCAATGAGGATTTAGTCAGTTACAAAAAGAATATATACATGAACCCACCTAAATAATGAGACACAACAAATTATATTAAACATATCTTTATTCCACAAAATTCATAAAAACAAAGGGATAAGAGCCTAAAATTGATCCACAAATAAATGTTACATGTTTAACTATACTGAGGTACTGGAAGACCATAGACATGTAAATATCAAGTAACGAAACAACAGCTGTAGCTTCCGGTAACCAGATCTATCAGGTCAACGTTTTGTCAATTACACAGCTTCTTCAGGACTCAATATGGCAAGATAGAGCAACAATTAATGCAGTGGATCAAACAAGTCCAGATAAGTACAGCCTGGCGGGCGGTGGTGTTGGTAAATGCAGACCATAGATATACATCTCAGGGCTGGATTAAACTTTGTGATTACTTTCCTATGGGACCACTCTTGTTAGAAGAAGACTGTGCTGAGGACTTGTTTGCATTTTGTTGTTGTTTCCTCGCGCTCCCGGAGGAGGCGGGGCTGGGCAGCTCTATTTAAACAGTGTGCTTCCTGTAGCAAGTGCTGTCCGTTCTACAGAGTTCCTGTGACCTGTCTAACCTGCCTGTGTGTATTCTGAGAGATTTCCTGTTCCTGTGGCCCCGGCTTCCCCTCTGGATCTGCTGCTATCTGCCTGCCTCGACCTTGGACTGTTTACAACTACTCTTCTGCCTGTGCCCTCTGTACTTCAACTGCCCGCACGTTAGTGACCTAGCCTGTACCCGACTACCCGTTTGCCTGACCCCTTTGTACTTTGCTGCCAGCCAGTTGCCGACCCGGACCGCACCACTATCCTTCAGCCTGCACGAGCTTCTGTGGACTCCTACCAGCTATAGAGACTAGTCCAGCCCTCGTGCCCCCCTGTGCTCCCGAGCTCCCTGTCTGCAATACCAGGGTCTTGCGAACCAGGGCCGCAAGAGAGGTTGCCCCCACATAAGCCAGACTCCACTGCCAGGTACGTAACAGCAATGGACAGCCATGTCTGAGTCTGCGCCGGGGCCCTCTCCCATGGAGGAACTATGTGCACATCACACCGGACTGACTCAAGCGGTGAGCAGCTTGCAGGATGGATACACCTGCTTGGTGAATCAAGTGCGGGACCTGACAGCGCCAGGCTCTGCCAGCAGAGGGTCAGCACCCCCGCACACCCTAGTGACTTTGCCTTCAGAGCCTAAGGTGCCCATGCCCGAACGGTTCTCAGGGGACCGAAAGAAGTTTCGGGCTTTCGGCATCTCATGCGAGCTGTACTTCTCCCTTCAGCCCCGCACTTTTGCCTTGGAAGCCACCAAAGTGGGTCTGGTGATTTCCCTTTTGTCAGAGGACCCACAAGCCTGGGCCCATTGTCTGTTGGAGAAGAAGGCCCCTGAGACTGCCACTTTGGACCGCCTGTTTCATGCCATGGCCCAGCTATATGAGGACCCGCACCAGGCAGCCACTGCAGAAGCGGCACTCCATGCCCCCCAGCAAGGTTGTCGCACCGCGGAGGAATATGTGTCCGATTTCAGGCGCTGGAGCGCCAACATGGCCTGGAATGAGGCCGCGCTTTGCTATCAGTTTAGGCTGGGACCTCTGAAAGATGAGCTGGTGCAGATCAGTGTACCCTCCACCTTGGATGCCCTAATTATTTTGGTGACCCAAATCGACCGCCGGCTCTGGGAACGCAGGGCAGAGAGAGCCACGGGGCCGATGCAGTTGCGGCTCTTCCGACCATCCCTGCCTGCTGAGGAATGTCAAAGGCGCAGGTCCCTCGGCCTGTGTCTCTATTGTGGAGGTGCTGGGCATCTGGTATGGAATTGCCCCACCAAGGCAGGTAAGGGGGTACAGCCAGTTCCCGGAGAAGTGCTATCAATACCAAGCCTCCAGTATCACCTTATTCTCCCCATTACTCTACAGCTCCCCGGCGGCAATATCCAGGTGCCTGCCATTATTGACTCCGGGGCCTGTAGTTGCTTTATGGACCTCGCCTTCGCCACCCAGCATCAAATCCCATTTCGGCCCAGGGAACAGCCAATGGCCATCTGGTTGGCAGACGGGTCAAATATCAAGTCCGGCACAATGACCCATCAGACCGTGCCCTTGCCGGTCCAGACGGCCCATGGCCATAAGGAACTGCCGCTGCTGGACGCCATTGCGTCCCCGCTATTTCCAGTGATCCTTGGTCTCCCATGGCTCCGCACCTACAGCCCTCACATCAACTGGAACTCGGTAGAGGTCTTGTTCCTGTCCTCATACTGCCAGAACCACTGCTTCCAGTCGCCCCAAAGGGCACCACCAGTACTACTCGGCCTTAACCCCGAGTCGGACCAGGGAACCCGTTTCACCGTCCCCGAAGTATACCATGACTTCCTGGACATGTTCTGTAAGAAAGGAGCTGTCACGTTACCCCCACACCGGCCATACGACTGCCCAATAGACTTGCTCCCAGGAACTTTCAGGAGAATCTTCCCCCTTTCCGAAGTGGAGCTAGTGGCCCTCAAGGCCTATATCGAGGAAAACCTGCGCAAGGGCTTCATTCATCCCTCCATATCCCTGGCAGGAGAGGGGATCTTCTTCGTAGAGAAAAAGTACCATACTCTTTGGCCATGCATTGACTACAGGGACCTTAACAAGATCACGGTCAAAAACCAATACCCCTTGCCCCTGGTTCCAGAGTTGTTCCAACGCCTCGGCTCCGCAGCAGTGTTCACTAAGTTGGATCTACAGGGAGCCTATGACCTGATCCAGATCCGGGAGGGGGATGAATGGAAGACGGCCTTCCGGACAAGGTTCGGCCATTTTGAGTATCTGGTCATGCCGTTCGGGCTCTGCAACGCCCCGGCCACGTTCCAGCACCTAGTTTATGATGTCTTCAGTGACTATCTTGATGTGTTCTTGGTAGTTTACTTGGACAATATCCTTATTTTCTCCCCCTCCTTGTAAGAACACCGTAAGCACGTCAAGTGCGTACTCAGCCGGTTACGAGAACATGGGCTATATGCAAAGGCCGAAAAGTGCGCCTTTGAACGCACGGATATCTCCTTCCTGGGGTTCCACATCTCCACTGCAGGTACTACTATGGACCCCCAGAAGGTGTCAGCAATCCTCGAGTGGCCAACTCCAGCGGACAAGAAGGCGGACAAGAAGGCGGTGCAGCGCTTAGTAGGATTCGCTAATTTCTACAGAAAATTCATTTGAGGATTCTCCGCTGTCATCTCTCCAATTACTCTACTAACCAAGCAAAACTCCCACTTTGCCTGGACCCTTAAAGCACAATTGGCCTTCCAAACCCTGAAAAGGTTGTTCACGTCGGCACCTATTCTTAAGCATCCTGACCCCACATTACCCTATGTTTTGGAGGTGGACACCTCGGAAGACGCAATCGGGGCCGTATTGCCTCAAAGACGGGTACTCAAGGCCTTATTACACCCTATTGCCTTTTTGTCAAGGAAGCTCTCTCCTCCAGAGAAAAACTATGACGTAGGGGATAGAGAGCTTCTGGCCATTAAGTCTGCCCTATCCGAATGGTGCTATCTTCTGGAAGGAGCGATCCACCCAGTCCTGGTCTTCACAGACCATAAAAACTTGGGGTACCTGCGAACTGCCAAGCGACTCAGACCTCGTCAGGCCCGTTGGGCTTTGTTCTTTTCCCGGTTTCAGCTGCACATTACCTACCGGCCGGGATCTAAAAATACCAAACCAGACGCACTCTCCAGGATGTTTCATGATTCCAAGGAGACTCCTTCAACTGATACTATTCCGCCTCCCCATAGCTTCCTGTTGGTCCAGGGGGACCTCCTAACCCAGATCAGGCAAACCTTGGCCGGTTCCACGGCCCCTACTGACCCTGGACTTTCCATGAGAGATGGGTTATGGTGGGTGCCTGCCCAACGTGTGCCCGGAACAAAATGGAGAGAACCAAGGCCTGGGGTCTGCTAAACCTGCTACCAATCCCTGACCATCCCTGGTCCCATGTTTCCATGGATTTCATCGTGGAACTGCCCCCCTCTGCAGGCTTCACCACCATCTATGTGGTGGTCGATCGCCTCATGAAGACGGCTAAGGTGTTTGTTAAGGAAGTGGTCCGTCTACACGGCATCCCAAGGAACATTGTATCTGATAGAGGGGTGCAGTTCACATCCCGAGTCTGGAGGTCCCTGTGCTCTACCTTGGGGATCAAGTTGGCCTTCTCTTCTGCTTATCACCCACAGTCTAATGGCCAGACAGAGAGGACCAACCAGACCCTGGAACAATACCTTCGGTGCTACTCATCCTACTCTCAGGACGATTGGGTCTCCTTGTTGCCTTTAGCCGAGTTTGCCTACAACAACTCTGTCCATTCTGCTACTAAGCAATCACCGTTTTGGGCGAATCTCGGCTACCACCCTACCTTCCTACCCCCCCTTAGTGCCAGAGAGCCCAATCCCTACCACACAAGAGATTACTCAGTTTCTGGAGAACAACAGTAAGCTGCTACGGGAAACCCTGGCTCAGACTCAAGAACATAATAAAAAAGTTTTTGATCGGAAGAGATGAGGGGAGCTCGACTTACAGCTGGGTGATCGGGTCTGGTTGGCTGTCTTAAGGCTGTCCTGCCCATCAAAGAAACTCGGGCCAAAATACATAGGACCTTTCCTAGTAAAAAAGAAAATTAACCAAGTAGCCTACGAGCTTGATCTTCCTTCGTCACTTCGGATCCACCCTGTGTTCCACGTACACCTCCTCAAACCAGCTGCTAAGGATTTGTTCCCTAAGCAGAGGACCGCCCCATCTGAACCAGTGCTGGTGGACGGAGAGGAGGAGTTTGAGGTGGAGGCTATTCTGGATTGTAGGACAAGAGCAGGAATCACTCAATTCCTGGTAAAATGGAAAGGGTTTGGTCCCGAAGAAAACTCGTGGGAACCGGAGAGCAATCTTCATGCCCCTGAACTTATCCGGACGTTTATGAGGAACAACCCGACCAAGAGAGCCGTTTGGGCATCCGGAGGCTGCCCCTTGAGGGGGG
>BLSH010404266.1:466433-508934 GCA_018402905.1 Glandirana rugosa | reverse complement strand
GCTGATGACATTAAGCGAGAGAAATACGCACAAGGATGAAGCTGCATCTTTTCTCCTTTTCGCTGAGAAAGGATAGCTCCCACAGCAGAGTCTGAGGCATCCACTTCCACTATAAAAGGAACTTCAGGATCAGGATGTACCAATATTGGTGCAGAAGTGAAAAGAGTCTTCAGATTAATAAAAGCAGTCTGTGCCTCAGTTGACCACACAAAGGGCATCCCTTTCTTTGTCAGCTGCGTAATTGATGCTATCACTTTAGAGAAGTTTCTTATGAATTTTCTGTAGAAATTGGCAAAACCAACAAATCGTTGTATTTCTTTAATATTTCTAGGGGCAGGCCAATCCACTACTGCTTTGATCTTCTTAGGATTCATGCTTACTCCTTTAGTAGAAATGATATATCCCAAGAAGTGCATCTGGGTTCGTTCAAACTCACATTTCCCCATGTTTAATATAAAGTTGGTTCTTCCTTAGCCTTTCAGAGACAGTGCAAACATGTTTGCGATGCTCCTTCAAGTTATTAAAAAGGAAAATCCGCGCAACTGTTGTGAATGCTCAAAAACTCAAAGCTGCTGAACACAAAGTTCTACATCAGAACACCTATAAGTAAAAATATAAATAGAAGTGCAGCGCTAGGAATAAGTATTAAAAGTCAATGAGATGACAAAGATGATCAAGGAAGGATCCCAAATCCGTGCTCGAAATGAAAGGGGTTAAAGTGTCACACCACACCATAAACACACCGCTCTTACCAGAGAACGTGTGACCCCCTGATAAGAGCAGTCAAACACGTTAGATTACAAATAGATCCGGCAAGGCGGGTGAAAGAGGTCAAATTCTCCCTTTGGTAAACAATAGAGACTTCACCAGTCACCACAACACATCCAAATGTTCAGTAGGCACCCATAGCTGTTAACTCGATATGTCAATCCGTCTCGTCAGTAACATGGGAAGAGGAAGAGGAGCCCACAATAGTGTTAAAACTCGTATTTAATGAAATAAAAAGGTACACTCACAGTCTCCGTGTTAAAACAGCATGTGAGGCATTCGCCACTCAGAAAAATGGACCCACACATGCGCAGTCGCGTGGTCAGCGCGTTTGCGTAGTTCCGACCGGTTTCATCATAAATGACGTCATCAGGGACACGCCCACACGCTCGTACCACACAGTATATACCCCTTGTCGACCCGGGAGGGCCAATCACTAAGGAGAATCAATTGCAGACATCAAATCACAAGCCGCCCCATAAAAGAGTTAGCAAAAACATAAACTTAAATGGGTAACCCACCAAATAAATGGCGGATACACATATATGAGACATAATACATTAGACAGGGCATCCAGCGCCCCCTATAGTCCAAAATTGAATATTGGTCTGTATAAATAATACGTGAAATAGGTAATCAAAATAGATGTCTGTAAATTACATATTGGTAAATAGACATAACTGTCCCCCAGAGTGACAAAGGGTTCACAATATATATAATTACATCACATACCATTGTTTTAAAACACATACATAAAAAGAGAACTAGCTATTATTAATAAAACAATTTTGATCCCATTCTATATTTAAGCCGAAGGGTGAGTAGCTTATTAATCTATAAATCCACCCGGTTTCGGCTTGCGATATACACTTCTTAGCGTCAGCTCCTCTCCAATGACAAACAAATTTCTCAAGAGCTATAAATGTAGTACCAGCCGGATTTCTCCCATGTTTAAGATCTTATTGCTTTGATACACTGTGGCCTGGAAAACCCTTTCTGATATTACAAATGTGTTCGCCCAATCTAATGGCCAGACAACGCGTTGTTCTCCCCACATAGTCTAATCCACAAGGGCATTTGATCAGGTAAACAACATTCCGGGTACTGCAAGTAATGCAGGATTTAATATCATAAGTCTTTCCAGTGACAGAAGAGCTAAAGGTCTCAGTTTTTCTCCCCCTTAAAATGTTGATCTCACAAGCTTTGCACCATTTACAAAAATAATATCCCTTCAAATCCTGAAAAAATAAAGGTCTTGGAGGAGGATCGAGGACATTGGGGGCCTCCATATTTCTTAAGCTACCAGCACCCCTATACACAACCCCTGGTTTATCCAGAAGGATTGGGCCCAGTACACGATCACCCTTCAATATTGGCCAATGCCTAGTCAGAATTCTTTTAATCAGATAGTGCTGATTAGAATAAGTTGTAAAGAAGGTAGAAGTCCAGTCACGAATTTTGCCTAGCGGGGATAAATTCTCCTTAATCAGATCACCCCTGTCCCGGAGCTCTACCTCCCGAATAATACAATCCAGGTTGGCCTCATCGTAACCTCTTTCTAGGAACCTCGCTTTTAGAATATGAGCCTCAACTCTAAAATCCTCTACCCTTGAGCAGTTCCTTCTTAACCGAAGGAACTGTCCTTTGGGAACCGCTAAAATCCATGCAGAATGATGGCATGAATCCATAGGGATATAGCTATTACGATCTGTCTTTTTGAAAAAAGTGGAAGTAATCAGGGATTCCCCAGAAACCTTGATACAGAGGTCCAAGAAGTGTATCTCAAATGCACTTATCTCAAAGGTCAAGGCTATACCCCTATCCTTTTTATTCAGAAAATCGAGAAAGGACTTCACTGATTCCCTATTACTATCACAAATTAAGATATCATCTATAAAACGTTTCCAAAATATCACTTCTGGTTTTTGAGAGTCCAAGACTACCTCCTCCTACCATTTAGCCCTGAAGAGGTTCGCCATACTGGGGGCAAATTTAGCCCCCATGGCTACCCCCTTCTTTTGGAGGTAGAAGGAGCCCTGGCTCCAGAAGTAATTGTGAGTCATAGCAAAGTTTAACAAATCCAGAATAAACTGTTTTTGCAAACACAGGATGGTAGAATCACACCTTAGGTAATGACCCACCACTTCCAACCCCAAGGTGTGCTATATAGAGGTAAAAAGCGATGAGACATCAGCCGTGACCAACAAGTAATTTGGTTTCCATTCAATGTTCCTTAACAAATAAATGATCTGCTTAGAATCCCTCAAGTAATAGGGTGTGCCCATCACCAGTGGCTGGAGAAAAAAATCAATATTGAAGGGTGATCGTGTACTGGGCCCAATCCTTCTGGATAAACCAGGGGTGGTGTATAGGGGTGCTGGTAGCTTAAGAAATATGGTGGCCCCCAATGTTCCCAATCCTCCTCCAAGACCTTTATTTTTTCAGGATTTGAAGGGATATTATTTTTGTAAACGGTGCAAAGCTTGTGAGATCAACATTTTAAGGGGGAGAAAAACTGAGACCTTTAGCTCTTCTGTCACTGGAAAGACTTATGATATTAAATCCTGCTTTACTTGCAGTACCCGGAATGTTGTTTACCTGATCAAATGCCCTTGTGGATTAGACTATGTGGGGAGAACAACGCGTAGTCTGGCCATTAGATTGGGCGAACACATTTGTAATATCAGAAAGGGTTTTCCGGGCCACAGTGTATCAAAGCACTAAGATCTTAAACATGGGAGAAATCCAGCTGGTACTACATTTATAGCTCTTGAGAAATTTGTTTGTCATTGGAGAGGAGCTGACGCTAAGAGGTGTATATCGCAAGCCGAAACCGGGTGGATTTATAGATTAAAAAGCTACTCACACTTCAGCTTAAATATAGAATGGGATCTAAATTGTTTTATTAATAATAGCTAGTTCTCTTTTTATGTATGTGTTTTAAAACAATGGTATGTGATGTAATTATGCATATTGTGAATCCTTTGTCACTCGGGGGGACAGTTATGTCTATTTACCAATATGTAATTTACAGACATCTATTTTGATTACCTATTTCACGTATTATTTATACAGACCAATATTCAATTTTGGACTATAGAGGGCGCTGGATGCCCTGTCTAATGTATTATGTCTCATATATGTGTATCCGCCATTTATTTGGTGGGTTACCGATTTAAGTTTGTTTTTGCTAGCTCTTTTATGGGGCGGCTTGTGATTTGATGTCTGCAATTGATTCTCCTTAGTGAGTGGCCCTCCCGGGTCGACAAGGGGTATATACTGCGTGGTACGAGCGCGTGGGCGTGTCCCTGATGACGTCATTTATGATGAAGCCGGTTGGAACTACGCAAATGCACTGACCACGCGACTGCGCATGTGCGGGTCCATCGCGGCCATTTTTCTGAGTGGCGAATGCCACACATGCTGTTTTAACACGGAGACTATGTGAGTGTACCTTTTTTATTTAATTAAATACGAGTTTTAACAGTATTACACTATTGTGGGCTCCTCTTCCTCTTCCCATGTTGCTGACGAGACGGATTGACATATCGAGTTAACAGCTATGGGTGCCTACTGAACATTTGGATGTTTTGTGGTGACTGGTGAAGTCTCTATTGTTTACCAAAGGGAGAATTTGACCTCTTGCACCCGCCTTGCTGGATCTATTTGTAATCTAACGTGTTTGACCGCTCTTATCAGGGGGTCACACGTTCTCTGGTAAGAGCGGTGTGTTTATGGTGTGGTGTGACACTTTAACCCCTTTCATTTCGAGCACGGATTTGGGATCCTTCCTTGATCATCTTTGTCATCTCATGGACTTTTAATACTTATTCCTAGCGCTGCACTTCTATTTATATTTTTCTTCCAAGTTATTGGAAAAGATGAGAATATCATCCAGATAAGCAATCACAAACTGGTCCAATAGATCTTGAAAAACATCGTTGATGAAGTGTTGGAAAGTGGCAGGAGCATTGCAGAGGCCAAAAGGCATAATCAGGGACTCAAAATTGCCCTATCTGGTTCTAAAGGAGGTTTTACATTCGTCTCCTTGACGTATGCGGATTAGGTTATATGCCCCCCGTAAGTCTAGTTTTGTGAATACTTTGGCAGAGCGGAGTCTTTCCAGCATTTCAGAGATTAAAGGAAGTGGATAGCGGTTTTTAATAGTGATTTTATTCAAGTACCGATAGTCAATGCATGGACGCAAGGTGGAATCTTTCTTTGCAACAAAGAACAGGGCTGCCCCTGCAGGAGACGTTGAGGGTCTAATGAAGCCCTTCTCTAAATTATCATCAATCCACTCCCTGAGAAACTTTAATTCAGGTTCTGAAAGGTTAAAAAGGCGGCCAAAAGGTATTTCAGCCCCTGGGAGCAGTTCAATGGTACAATCATATGGGCAATGAGGCAGTAACTGATCGGCATTCTTCTTATCACAGACATCCCGGAACTCATGATATTGTGGAGGCAGGTTGTCATATGACTGCATAGTAACCACATCCACCTGTTATTCCTTGACCGGCAAATAACTTGTTTGACAAGGTTCCCTGCAGAATTCCTCACAATGGGGGGACATAAAGTTTATAATCCGTGCTTCTCAGTTGATGGAGGGGCTATGGGTGGAAAACCAAGGAATACCCAGTATGACAGGAAATTTGGGTGACGTAATCAGCTGAAAACTGATGGTCTCATGATGGTTAGCTTCGAACTGCAGTACCAAAGGGACTGTTTCATGGGTAACAGGTCCTGAAGTTAAGGGTGAACCCTCGACTGTCTCCATATCGATAGGAGCAGACTTATTTCTCGTTTGGATATTATTGCTGTGGGCAAATTCTATGTCAATAAAGTTCCCCCCAGCCCCAGAGTCCAGCATAGCAGAAAAAGGAATTTGAATACCGTCAGAGATGAGTTTAATAGGAATGATAAAATGAGATAGTACAGAATGGACTTTATTCTCTTCAAGAATCAATGGGGAGATCGACTGGGTAATAGTTTATTTGCTCAGGCATGATCACACCAGTCATCGCAATTGTTCTTCTAACCATGTTAGGGCAGTTAACTGCATAATGCCCAGAGTCCCCACAATATAGACACAGGTAGAGTAGAAATGGATCTTTTAATTGCATCAACCTGCATAGGTTCAACGGTGTCAGAATCTGTAGAAACTCTTGGATCCTTCTGAACAAATCGACTAGCAGAGAAATGCATGCCACCATTACTTCCAAACATTCCCAGTCTCTCCTTCCTCCTTTCTGTAAGTCTTTGATCAATTCGGATACATAGTTGGATGAAGGCCTCAAGATCATTAGGAGTCTCCACTCTGGCAAGCTCATCTTTTACCTGTTCAGAAAGCCCTTGGCGGAACTTACTTTTTTGCGCTGCTGGGTTCCAAGTGGTATCTGTGATCCAACGTCTGAATTCCGCAGTATACTCAGCAACAGAACGTTTACCCTGCCGTAAACTATGCAACTTTGCTTCAGCAATAGCACAGCGGTTGGGATCATCAAAAACCTGATTCCTTGCGGCCTCAAAAGTCTGGAAATTATTCAGGATGGCACTGTCTTGTTCTATGTAAGGGGAAGCCCAGGCTAGAGCTTCCCCAGTCAGGAGGTTGATAACAAACATTACCTTCTGTTTTTCAGAATTGAATGCAGCGGGTCGCATTTGGAAATATATGCGACACTGGTTAAGAAAACCTCTGTAATGGCGGCAATCTCCATTAAACTTGGGTGGATGAGGCATATGTGTGTTAGTTTCATCTCGGGAACATAGGTCCAGCAATTGTTTTTGCAGAGCACGGATCTCTTCATGTTGCCCTTTCACCACATTTTCCAGTCTGGCAAATTTTTCTTGGTAAGTAACATCAAACTTCTGCAACTCTGCAATTTGCTGCCTGAAAGGAGCTATAGCGGCCTCCATGTTTTAGGCCAGGTTATTCTGTCACGATCAGGCGTCCGGCTTGACGACCAGTTGCTATAGCAGTTGCAGGACTACCACTGACCAGCAGGACAGGTACACAGGTAGTCACCCTGGCAGATGACACAGGCTTACCTGAGGTGCGGAGTCTAAGTACTAACCGATGTTCACCAGAGCTCCTGATGGTGGCGATGGATTTAGCTGCGTATTAGTACCAGGTCGCGGTCCTCAGGATTGCCCCACTAGGGTGTTAGCAAGCTGGGGTCCAGTAGCGGATGAGCAGATAAGGATCAAACAGGAGTTTGCCACCTCATCCCTTTAAACCCAAACACACATTAGTTACTCAGGTTCTGTGGCTGATTAAGGTGGTAGATAAACTCACTTGGTGCCTTATCTGTATTAAATTAGCCTCAGAACCTGTGTAATTCATATGTGTTCGGGTTTAAAGGGATGAGGTGGCAACCCTAAACAGGAGTGTGGTCAGTAAATAAGCCAAAGGGTTGGTAACGAGTGGTTTCAGGTTGGGATCAGGTAGCAGAGTAGTCGAGGAACAAGCCAAGGGTCGATAACGAATGGTAGCAAAATACGGACAGCAGCAGGGAAGACAAGGCACTAGCTGAGAGAGCACAATAACCTGGCAAAGAGGAAGTGCAGAGACAAGGCTTATATAGGAAGTTCATGGGAGGAGCAAGGAGTTCAAGGTTCAACAGCAATCAAGACATAAGGCAGGGTTGTCTAATGGATCAGGCAGAATATCCAATAGGTTAGGCAGGGAGCTGTCCAGCATCCCAGATAGCTCAGTGAGAAGGCTCAATGCCAGACACAGAAGAGGCCCCAGGTTCAATCCCAGGTCCTCACACTTCCCCTCTAGACACTCTAGGGTTTATTTGCTAAAGTCAAATGGGTTGTTTACTTTACACTTTGAAAGCATTTTCCCCTTAGCTTAGTGGACTAGGTGAATCTCTGCTGATTTGCATTCTTGTCTTCCTTGCACATTATTGGGTATTATTTTTAAAATAAATGATCATCATATTCATAAAGTTAAAGAAATATTCCACTGGAAGCGTGGCCTGGCCGCAGCTGAAGATGGCCGCTTAAGCTCTCAGCTCCGTTCCTCCACAATGAAAAGCAGCAG
Source organism: Glandirana rugosa (assembly GCA_018402905.1). NCBI lineage: Eukaryota > Metazoa > Chordata > Amphibia > Anura > Ranidae > Glandirana > Glandirana rugosa. The sequence continues at coordinate 501,118 of BLSH010404266.1, read as the reverse complement.
TTCCAGCTGCCTATAAGAGTCATACACCCTCCAAAATGAGGGGACATTTGCTGGGCACCCTTCAGAGCATGACTCGCAGGAAACAGCAGCTGCCGGGATCCAGACACTTGCTAGAGTTCTATATGAAGCCCGCACAACAGGGAGACCAAGATGGCACCGGACGGGAGTGAGGAGACACGCCGCGGCCTCCGGACCGGACATCTGCCAATACAGCAGATGCAGAAGCCATGGAGCTCTCCGCAACATATCTCCCAGACCAGAACACCTCCCCTGGGGACAGAGGTAAGAGGCTTGCAGACAACCTCACACAGGCGCCAGACAAACTACCGCCAGCAAAGCGACAGCATGGCGCTGGGACCAGTAGTCCCAAAACAGATGCCTCTCCCTCACAAACGCTGGTGGCCTACCCGACATCAGACGGCCCGGCCTCAGAGCATTCCTTGAAAGCCTTGCTCCACTCCCTGCAGGCTGACCTGCACAGAGAACTGAGAATCTCTATTAATCAGCGACAGGACAGGGTCAGTTTAGTAGAGGAACGCACTGATCACATAGAGCGGCACATATCCGAATACACTAAAGTACATAACACCATGGTGGACATCCAAGATCAACATGCGGAAGCCATACACATGCGCCAATTAAAAGTCGCTGATCTTGAAGATCAATCGCGACAGAATAATATTAAGATACGGGGGCCAGAAACCCTGGACACCCCTGGGATAATACTGTACCTGCACCAATTATTCCGCAAGCTTATCCCTGAGCTTCACACCAGAGACATGTTGATCGATAGGGCCCACAGGATTAACAAGCCACAATACCTACCTCCGAACGTCCCCAGAGACATATTGGTGAGGATACATTTCTTCCATGTTAAAGATGACATAATGTGAGCAGCTAGAGCTATGCGCTCCCTGCCGGAGCCCTTTGAGAGGATAACATTATATAATGATGTCTCTGCTGCCACAACGCAGTATAAATGGGGGTACCCTGTGAAACTCCTAGCGACTTACTGAAACCAACACACCACAATTCTGACACCTAAAGAAGGAATCAAACAACTCAACAACTGGGGCCTGCTCTCCCAGATTCCTCCAGTAACCCCTAACCCGAAACAAGCAGCAAGAATCCCCAACCCGTGGGACCCCCAGGCACTTACCTAAATTTGTAATGCCCACACATCCCTCTAAGGGATACACGTTGTAGGCTGGAACATTTCAGCCTCAGACATTCCTATATGCAGTGGAGGAGCGGGAGGCCCATATGTTTTTATTCCCACGCTCCATTAGATCAGTGTGCTAGGCACACTCCAAGTTGATAGTGTTACACCTACTGTTACTGTAATCTTTTACTTTGTCATATTGCCGTTCATTTTTTGACAACTGCTTGTTTGTTATTGGTAGTAAACTTGTCAAGGTAGACCGTAGCGGTCTACGAATTATATTGACCCAATATATACCAGCTACGGGCTGCACAGGTCCGAACACCTCCACTGACGAGGCTTCTGGCTTGCCCAGCCACACATATTTACTTATTGTACTAACCTTTCCTAATCCGTTGCAAAATCGAATCTCTCCTTTCACTCTCATTCCACTGGAAGAGGGCCTCCTCAGTACCAGATCCCAGAAAATGCAACAATGGCAATCACAATAGTCTCCTTAAACGCTAAGGGCCTAAATAGCCCCTTCAAAAGATCCCTGCTTTGGAGAGAAGCTATCTCCCTAAAAGCTGACATCCTCTGTGTCCAAGAGACACACTTCTCCGAAAACCACCCCTGCAATGCACTCATAAAGCTTTCCCACACTGCTTTCAAGCAAGGACAGATAAAAAAGCCAGAGGAGTACTGATTGCAATTCGAGCATCGGTTGCCTTCACACTACACAGCATAGATATGGACCCCGCAGGCAGATTCCTGATTTTCTCTGCCACCTTCAACAATCACCCTTTGACTATAGCAGATATATACGCACTAAACACACATCAAAAACCCTTCTACAAGAAAGTCCTTCAGAGATTACAACACATCCCCAAAGACCAAATTATTCTGTGCGGAAATTTCAATGAAATCATAGATCCCCAATTGGATACCTCCAGTAGCAAATGGAAACGATCCACTGCCTTAGCCTCGATAGTCTCCCTTGAAGATTGGCACGATCCATGGAGATGCCAACATGGTACTGAGAGGGACTATTGCTTCTACTCTGATACTCAAAAGTTATACTCTAGAATCGACATGTTCTTGACCCCAAGATCCTGCTACAGAAAATCTCTAGCATCGAAATTGGACTTATAAAATGGTTCGACCATGCACCAATATCAATAACCTTAGCACTATCTGCCATGATGTCCCGAAATACCAGACGGCGTATGAACCTAGCTACACTAGCGACAGAGGAGGCTAGGGAACATGTTGGCTCTGAGATTGCTCAGGGCCATTAGAAACCTACCTCCACATTAAGCCCCAGGGCCAGATGGCTTTGTAAATGAGTACTACAGGACATACGCTGAGCAACTAGCACCCCACCTGACATGACTATTCAATTAATTTCTTTCTACTGGACAAATCCCCTCTGAAAATCTTGAAGCAGTGATAACCACAATACACAAAGCAGGGAAACCCCCACAGGACCCAACTAATTACCGCCCGATCTCATTTCTTAACACAGACCTCAAACTTTACTCAAAACTCTTAGCCAATCATCTAGCTACCTACATTCCAGCACTCATCCATCCAGATCAGGTTGGCTTTATACCCTCCCAACAGGCTTCAGACGGCACTAGACTATTTATAGATTTGATCCACTGGGCAGAGCAGACTCGAACGCCTTCTCTGCTGACATCACTTGACGCAGAGAAGGCGTTCGATAGGGTTAATTGGATCTATTTAAAAGAAGTACTACAAAAATTTGGCATTCAAGGCCCCTTCTTACAAGCCATCCTGGGACTCTATTCATCTCCCAGTGCGAAAGTACTTACCTCGGGTATGGTGTTGGCCCCCTTCCCGATCACCAACTGAACAAGGCAGGGCTGCCCCCTGTCTCTGTCGGTGTTCGCGTTGGTGATCGAGCCACTGGCTCAAGCCATCAGAGTAAACCCGAATATAACTGGCGCAACTATAGGTAAAACATAAAACATTTAACAAATGCTGCGCCACCCCAAATAATAATCAACAAACCAAAGAATAAATATACTTATACTTGTATATTTATTCTTTGGTTTGTTGATTATTATTTGGGGTGGCGCAGCATTTGTTCAATTTTTTATTTTCCAAGGTACCTCTTAGTAGATACTTATATGGCAGTAGCCCCCACTCATTGACTGATCTCTGGATTCCTAATAAGGGTCAGAGGGATTAGTGTATATGAGTAATTCATTGGTCCTAGCGCGGATTATTTAGTACACAATATAGGTAAAACATCCCACAAAATTGGCCTCTACGCCGACGATATCATTATATGGCTCACAGATCCCATGAGCTCACTCCCTCCCTTATGCGAATTACTGCATCAATTCAGCCATATATCCATGTACAAATTGAACCACTCCAAATCGGCCATGATAGGTATTTCTCTCAACCCTCAAACTGAGGCAACCATTACAACCTCTGCTCCATTCTCCTGGGCTCCCAACTCAATACTGACCTACCTGGGCATCCAACTAATGTCTCCCTCTAACACTCTTCTGTGAGCGAACCTCACCTCTCTGGAACAGAAATTACAAGGACTAGTCAAAGCCCTTATACAGACAGGGGCCTCTTGGGCAGGGCGTATAGCCCAGTCCAAGACATTCCTGCTCCCACATGTACACTTTCAGGACACTGCAGCTACCGCTCTTAAAAACAGACATCTCCAGGCTGCAAAAAATATTCAATGCCTTCATTTGGGCAGCCCACAAATCTCGCTTTAAGTCCTCACTGCTTTGTACCCCTAAAACTTATACAAGTCTGGGTCTTCCAGACCTTCAAACTTACTATAAGGCAACCATTCCAGACCAAGCCAGGAAACTCTGGTCTATGGATTCTCACACCCCATGGTCCCTGATTGAAGCAAATGCTTTGACAATGAACCCCTCCTGGATTCTAGCCTCTATATGGATGGGGCAACCACCAGCCCACACAATTTTTCCAACTATAAACTGCACGCTCTCCATCTGGAAGTCAATACTACAGTCTGGAGCAGGGATACATCCCCAAGAACTCTACAAGCTACCGATATCAGCCTTTAATATCCTCTCAACTGACTTACCAGCACACAAGTGGACCTCGAAAGGCCTCAATAAAATTGGAGACTTATTCCACCAGGACCAACTTGTATCTTTTCAATACCTGAGAGAACATTTTGATATCAACACATCAGACTTTTTCCTCTATCTTAGAATCTGGCATATCCTTAACAAAATCCCACTTTCTAACAACACACTCTCAAAGGATATCATGGATCTACTTAACCAGAAAGAAGGTAAAACCAAAGGTGTGTTCCGCCTTTATGGAATGCTATTGAAACACAAACAGGAAACTTCCCCCCTCCATATACGACAATGGGAAACCATACTGCAAATCCAAATCTCTCCCTTCATCTGGTACAGAGCAATTGCCGCCACTACAAAATACTCAAGAAATATCTCCAACTGGGAAACCCTAATGAAAATACTTCACAGATGGTACTATACCCCAATAAAACTGGTGCAGATTTCCCCGTCTTCCTCCCGTAAGTGCTGGAGAAACTGTGACTCTGATGGCCATCCTTCACAAATTGTGGAACTGCCCAAACATAAGCCAATTCTGGGCTGACATAGACGCCCTAATACAACAAATGGCTGACTCCCCAGATGGAGCTTTTTTTTTTTTTTTGCTTTTTTTTGTTTTCAATCTTTTTATTAAGTTTTTACAAGTCAGATGTAGTAAGAGCACCATAAAAAGCAGGGCACATAGGATCAGCCCGTAGCCGGGTCGTATAGAGGAAAAATCCATAGCTACAGAAAGAGTCATCAAAACAAGTTATATAAATCAACAGGGTGGACTCTTGACATTGAAGGCAAACTAATGCCAGTGTGCGTGAGTCCGCCTAACCCCCCCAGCCCCCCAAATGGGAACAAGCTGTGGCGGGGGGGAGCAGGCGGGCCCAGAAAACCCACTAACAGTACAAATATTGTAGGCAGATTAATACCATGGATACTCATGAGGAGAGATATGCCAACCCATGTAAACTTAACGATATCCTAAGATGAGCCTAACCTAAAGGTCCCTCCATCCTCCCGCTCAGAACGTGGGGGAGGGAAAGACCAGATATCAGAAGATAGAATTAGAGTAGGAGTAAAGTAAGAAGAAGTAGAACAGAAAAGGAGTCAATCAGGGAAGTTAGGGGTGGGGAAGGCAGAGTGTGGGCCACCAGGGAGATCCCCATATGTTTTGCCCAGGGTTCCCAAATAACTTCGAATTTTGTATTGGAATCAGTGATAATACTGGCTATTTTTTCTTGCTCCATTATTCAAGAGATTTTCCGGTGAGCCCCCTCAAAGGAAACTTTGGATTGCTTCCAAGCCTTGGCTATTGTGAGTTTAGCTCCTAGGAGGATGAAGTGTATTAATTTACGGGAATGTTTTGGGACTTTGGGGAGATCAGCATTCAATAGGGCTATAGTTGGAGACCTGGGGAGGTGGCAGCCTGTGACCAGAAAAATTAGGTTGAAGATCCTCTTCCAGAAGGACCTTATCCTGGGGCAGCACCAACAAATATGGAGTGGGTTCCCCAACAGCTGACAATTTCGGAAACAGAGGGGGTTTGCTGAAGGGAAGAATTTAGCCAATTTAGAGGGAGTAAGGTACCATCTGGTGAGGACCTTGAGGCTGGCTTTGATTAAGGCCATGTTCAGGATACCTTTGAAAGCTCTAGAGCAATAGGTCTGCCATCTCTCCAAACTCCAGTCTAGCTGAAGGTCCTCCTCCTAGGCCCTCATGTAGCTAGCTTTGGAGGAAGGTAGGGAAAGTGACTGGTGAATAACTGAAATGCCGCCCTTTTGGTCCCTGGCTTGTCCACACCATTGTTCGTATGAGGTAATTGAAGGAGGAAGGGGTTTGTTATGCCAGCAGGAGAGAAGGAAGTGATGGATTTGTCTGAAACGGAAGCGTTCAGACTCAGGCATTTCTAGCTTTGAGATGCAATGACTCATTGTAATGGGGCCTGACGAATTAAAAAAGTGTCCGATCCGGTACATCCCTTTATCCAGCCACCAGATGCGGAGATGTTGAGACCCGGGAGAAAAGCTTGGTTATGAAATATGTGAGCAAGGGGTTTAATCTCAGACAGTAAGGAAGGGAATGTTCTCAGATTGTCCCAGAGAGCAAGGGGTTGCGATAGGATCGGGGTTAAAATTGGAGGCCTGTTCTTAGGGGGCATCCACAGTAGGAAGTCTAACGTGAAAGAGGGAACTGCCTGCCTCTCTATCTGAATCCAGTCTGGTTTTTCATATTTCGAGTACACTACAGAAATTTGGGCCATTTTAGCTGCTTGATAGTACCACTGAAACCTTGGGAGCCCTAGTCCCCCTTTAGTCCTGTGTTGATAAAGTGTTCTTTGTGGGAGTCTATGACCTGATCCTTGCCAGATAAATTTGAGGACCTTCTGTTCAAACTTACGTAAGTGATCCTGTCTCACCAGGATAGGTAGAGATCTGAAAAGGTATAAGAGCCTCGGGAGTAAAGTCATTTTGACAGAATTAATTCTACCTAGCAAGGAAAGTCCAGCTCCCGACCATCCCTTTAAATCATCCTCAAGTTTCTTATAGATGGAAGGGAAATTGATTGAATAAAGGAGGTCTGTTCTATGGGTTAGGTTTATTCCTAAGTATTTGATATGAGAGTCATTCCATTGGAATTTGAATGTCTCCTTGAGTTTCGCAACCAGATCAGGTTGTAAAGAAACGTTAAGGGCTTATGATTTAGTAAAATTGATCTTTAGACCCGAGCAGGTTGCAAAGTCATCAAGGAGTTTGAATAGATTGGGAAGGGTGGTTAGTGGGGAGGTGATGAAGAGGAGAATGTCATCAGCTAATAAGCCGCATTTATGGGACTGGGTGCCACAAGATACTCTCTTGATATTTGGGTTGTGACGTATTGCTATCGCTAGTGATTCTATAGCAATAGCGAATAATAAAGGCGACAGTGGGCATCCCTGTCTCGTACCTCTTGCTATGCTGACCGGGCTCGAAAGTTGGCCCCTAAGGCGAATAACTGCTTTCAGAGTGGAGTAGAGGGCATGTAATGTATTTCTAAATCTAATGCCAAATCCCCATTGTTCTAGGACTGTGAAGATATATGACCAGGAGACCGAGTCAAAGGCTTTTTGTAAGTCTAGTGATAAGAGCATACCTCTTTGTTTGGGGCCCTTGTCCCAGTTAAAGTTGAGTAAGGAAACTAAATCGATTGCCCTCCTAATTTGGTCCAGACCTTGTCTACCTGGGATAAATCCTACCTGGTTCTTATGCACATACAGGTGTATGAATGAAGCTAAGCGATTCGCAAGTACCTTTATGAGAATCTTAAGGTCGTTATTTATCAGGGATATGGGTCTATAAGAGCTGGTTTCTTCAGGGTTTTTATCGGGTTTGGGGATGACTTTTATGAAGGCTGTGTTAAGATGGGGATCTAGCGGAGTGCCATTGGCTTTATAGTTGAAGAATTTTGTTAAGAAGGGGGCTAAGGTGTTGGCAAATGTATTGTAATATGGGGCTGACAAGCCGTCTGGGCCTGGGGCCGAGCCTGTTTTAAGGTTCTTGATTACCTCGAGGATTTCCTCCTCAGTTATGGGTTCCTCCATCATGTCCCTGTGGTTAGAAGAGAGAGAGGGTAGGGGCAAATCCCTCAAGAAGCCAATAGTCGTTTGATCACTAACCTTCTTATCTGTGCTATATAAATCAGAGTAGAAGCTTTGAAAGGCTTTAAGGATTTTGTGGGGGTCGGCTGTGGGGTGACCACCATTAACCCTGATCCTCGGCATGGGTTGGTTTTGGGTTTGCTAAAGCTCAAACTTCCACTGATAAATTTTACATGCAGTGGCAATGCTGGTTGGCTAATCACAGAGCTTCCTTTGACCTCTGTTCGTGACCCAGTCCCTACACGTGGAATCATTTATGTCCCCTAGCAGACTCAGAACTCCTACCCGGACAAAAGGCGCCAACTGGGTCAAGTCTGAACATACTTCGGGGAGCCGACAACCAAATACTTAGGAGAGTCATGGGAATAGTAGGTGGCCGATATTGGTTCGATCTTACTAATTTGTCTTGTATGGTTCTAGTAGTTGGTAGGAAGGTAAAGGTGGAAAAATAAATTCAGGAAGTGATGGGTAGTGGTCACCCAGGGTGGGCCAATATGTTGTGAACCCATAGTCATTCATGTCCTGTCTGCTTGCTTACCTCTTGGTTGTGTCATCTTAGAGGCCATTCACATTACCTGTGGGCTAAGTAATCTCCTCTCAGTGAACTCCACCCCAGCGTCCAATTAACCACTTACCAACCGGAAGGTTTTCCAGCTTTAGGACCAGAGCACTTTTTGAGATTCGGCACTGCGTCGCTTTAACTGACAATTGCGCGGTCATGCGGCGTTGCACCCAAACAAAATTTGCGTCCTTTTTTTCCCACAAACAGAGCTTTTCTTTTGGTGGTATTTGATCGCCTCTGCGTCATTTCTGTTTGCCGCTATAAACAAGAGCGACAATTTTGCAAAAAAAAACAAATTTCTTACTTTTTGCTAAAAGTCAAATCCGATATTTCAGCGGACATGTCGGACATTTTTGACACTTTTTTGGGACCAATGACATTTATTCAGCGATCAGAAATTTAAATGTCCACTGATTACTGTATAAATGTCATTGGCAGTGAAGGGGTTAACACTAAGGGGGAGAGCTAGGGGTTAACTGTGTTCCCTGGGTGTGTTCTTACTGTGGGGGGGTTGGGCTACCATGGGCATGAGAGATCTAACTGATCCCAGTGACAGGGATCAGTAGATCTCTCATGCCCCTACTAACAGAGCGGGGAACCACCGTGTTTACATCGGCGGTTCCCCGTTCTTTCCCTGTGGCCGCTCATCGCGGCTCGCCGGCGGACATCGGGTCCGCCTGAGCCGCGGGCACACTTCTCAGGAGTGCGGCAGGTGCGCGCGTCCCCTAGTGGCTGATTGCAGATCGCCGTCTATTTACGGCAATTCGCGCTCAGCATCCCGACTGCCGCCGTGAAAACACGGCGCGTGGTCGGGAACTGGTTAAGTAAACACTATATTAGACCATGTGCTGCAAAGCCTCCTTGCCGATCAATGTTGAGTGTGTTTGGCTTTGTGTGTGGTTGTTCCTGTTGTATGCTCTGTGTCTATTTCCAGTTACTGATCTTTGGCTTATTCTGACTATCCCTGCCTGCCTGATACCCCGATCTTCGGCTTGTTCTCTGTTTATCCCTGCCTGCCCGATACCCCAATCTTCAGCTTGTTCTCTGTTTCTCCTGTCTGCTAATGGCCCTGACCCTTTGCTAGGCCACTGACTATCCTTTGCTGTTCTTGCACTGCTGCTTCCTCTCTCCCACCTGTAGCCAGCCGAGCGTGAGCTAGGGGACCCCGGGGGCCATGACCTGGATCCAGTTGCAGCCAAATCCATCCTCACCACCATAGGCTCTGACGAATACCTACTGGCTCTTAGAATCCACGTCCTGGGGAAACCGATGTGCTAGCTCCCTGTGTTCCATCCAGTGTCCATGCTCCAGGGGCCCCTCTTCCCGTACCAGCCAGAACTCATTAGCAGCAGTCAGCTATAGGTCCACAACCTTAGCTGTGCTTTTCGAAACTCTCAGTGCATTTTGCACCCCAGTGGTGTGCAACTGTCACTTGACCCCAGGTGTCGGGGCCAGTATGCTTTCCATTTTTGGATTCTGTCAGCTGAGCTGAACTGGAACAATGATGCCTTAGTTGCAACCTTCTTACAGGGCCTCTCTGACAGAGTAAAGGACAAATTATCAGGTAGAATTCCCTCTGATCTGCCCAACATGATCTCCCTGTGTAACCAGATTGACATTCGCTTCCAGGAGAGGACCCAGGAAAAGAGACGTCAGCACCCCTTGGCCCCTAGTCAGCCTGAGCTTCCCTCTATGCGACCCATGGAGCATACCCTGCCAGCTGAGAAACATATGCAGCTGGGCCAGACCAGGCTATCTCCTGAAGAACATGCTAGGCGTAGAACTCTGGGCCTGTGTCTATACTGTGGGGGCAAAGGTAATTTTCGTGACACTTGCTCACTGTGTCTGGGAAACGCTCGGGTCTAATACATCTGGAAGGTGAAGTATTGGACCTAGAAACATCACCTTTACGTCTACTCCTGTCAGTGTTCCTGCATGTCGGCGCTTCTCCTCTTTCGTTCTTGGCTAATTTGGATTCTGGAGCTGCCGGCAACTTTATGGACTGGAATACTGCATCCTCCTAGAAGCTTACCCTTTCGCCCCTCAATGGCACTGTTCTTCCAGGAGGGCCTATCCCCTTCCAGACCCTTCCAGTTAAGATGTCGTTTGGTCACCAGGAGGAGATATTCTTCCTTGTTCTACCTAAGGCTTCAACCCCCATTGTATTGGGCCTTCCCTGGTTACAGCTCCATTTCCCACACATTGACTGGACATCCGGGCAGATACTGAGTTGGGGTTCCTACTGTTTCTCATCCTGCCTACTCAAGGTTGCTCCTAAAGAGAGACTTCCTGTTGCCACCATCTCAGTTTCTTCTGCTCTTCCCGCTGCATATAGCAATTTCTAGGATGTGTTCTGCAAGAAATTAGCTGAAGTGCTTCCTCCTCACAGGTCCTTTGACTGTGCCATTGACCTTATTCCAGGAGCGATTTTTCCCGGGGGTCGTACCTATCATCTGTCCATCCCTGAAACCCAGGCCATGTCAGAGTATGTCTCTGAAAACCTAGAGAAAGGGTTCATTCCGTTGCCCTCCTCACCGGCGGGAGCAGGATTCTTTTTCATTGCCAAAAAGGATGGCACCTTAAGACCTTGCATTGATTATCAAGGTTTAAAGGTGATGACAATCAAGAACCGATACCCCGTTACCTCTAATTTCCAAGCTGTTCAACAGATTGAAAGGTGCCTCCATCTTTACCAAGTTGGATCTCAGGGGTGCCTACAATCTGATCCAGATAAGGGAAGGCGACGAATAGAAAACCGCATTTAACACGAGAGAGCTGCGTAATGCCCCAGCTGTATTTCAAAACTTCGTCAATGAGGTCTTCAGGGATTTGCTGTATCAATTTGTGGTCATCAATCTGGATGACATTTTAATCTTTTCAGAAAACTTGCTTGTCCACAGAAAACATGTCCGGGTTGTACTCCAGCGCCTTAGGGAAAATAACCTGTATGCCAAGCTGGAGAAATGTTCTTTTGAATGTTCTGAGCATGCTTTGTCTCCAGTTTGGGTCTCTGTATGGATCCCAAAAAGGTCTCGGCCATTACCAACTGGCCCCTTCCTGTCAGCCTCAAGGCCACACAGCGATTTCTTGGATTCTCAAATTATTATAGGCAATTTATTAAGAACTACTCTTCTATTGCTGCACCTATTATTGCCTTGACTAAGAAAGGTGCTAATGCCAAGGAATGGCCTCCTGAAGCTGTCGCTGTGTTCCATGAAACAAGCCTTTGTGTCTGGTCCTCTCTTGAGGAGACCTAATCCTGGGGACACATTTTTTTTTTTGAAGTGGACGCTGCCTCTACTGAGTAGGAGCGGTGCTTCTTCAATTATCTGTGAATTAACGACAATTTTGTGTGTTTTTCTCCAATAAAATTTTCTCAGACAGAGAAAAATGACACTATTGGAGACCGGGAGCTTCTTGCAATTAAATTGGCGTTAGAGAAATGGCGTCATTTCTTGGAAGGTTCCCCTCACTCCATAACGATTTTCACTGACCATAAAAATTTACAGTACTTAGTGGATCCCTGCATCTGAGGTATTTGCGCCTCATCTGGTGAGGAGGTTTAATTTGAAATTTCCCTCCAAGCCTGGGCCTAGGCAGGGGAGGGGGAGGCCTCATAAGATGGGGGTACTTTCATGAACACATAGTCATTCATGTCCTGTCTGTTTGCTTACCTCTTGGTTGTGTCAGCATAGAGGCCGTTCACATCACCACCTGTGGGCTAAGTAATCTCCTCTCAGTGAACTCCACCCCAGCCTCCAATTAAGCAAACACTATATTAGACCATGTGCTGCAAAGCCTCTTTGCCGATCAATGTTGTGTGTGTGGTTGGCTTCTTGTGTGGTTGCTCCTGTTGTATGCTCTGTGTCTATTTCCAGTTACTGATCTTTGGCTTATTCTGACTAGAGGCTCTGGTGAATGCTTACTGGCTCTTAGACTCCACGCCCTGGGGAAACTGATGCGCTAGCTTCCTGTGTTCCAGTGTCCGTGCTTCCCATACCAGCCGGTACTCATTAGCAGCAGTCAGCTACAGGACCACAACCTTAGCAGTGTGCTTCACAACCCTCAGTGCTATTTGCACCCCAGCGGTGCGCACCTGTCGCCTGACCCCAGGTGTCATGACACAATGCCTTTTAATGATATTAAAAATGTGACAGGAGTAGGGGTGCAACTGGGAGATGAAGGGCAATCTACGGCCTGTAGTTTTACTATTTTTTTGTGCAGACCCTGTCATGCTTTTTTAACCACATCTCTGGGATAGCCTTGCTGTCGGAGCCTCTCCTCCATCTCATCTACCTTCACTTTGCATTGTTCTCTCTCACTGACAATCCTAGATACCCGTGTCATTTGACTCCGGGGTATGGTTTTAAAAACACCTGGAGGGTGGAAACTACAAAAATGTAGCAGCTGATTTCTATTAGTGGGTTTTCTATACAGATCACAGTTAATTTGTCCATTCTGGATGCTTAAAAGAGTATCAAGGAAAGGGATTTGTATCTCACTCATGCACATACTGAATTTCAGCCCAGAGATCAGGTTATTCAAATAAAAATTGAATAATTCAAGAGAATTAGAACTTATTGCAATGCATGCTAATTGCAGGTAATGGGTGTCCTTGAAAAGAAAGACATTCCCCTCTTTTACAATAGACAGAAGTTGCAGTAAAAAGGCAATCTCAGCAATTGTGTATTTTTTGGATCAAGTTAACAGTCAGTGGCAAGCTTCAATACCCAAATCATGGGGAATTACTGTATATAAGCTGGCTATGCCCCATGTGACCAGAACAGGACCAGGACCACAATGTATGCTTTTAATTTGCTCCAAGAAGTGCTGTGTATCCCATTCAAAGACATGCTGGTAGGTTAATTAGATCCTGTCTAAATTGGCCATAGCATGTGTATGTATGAATGTGAGTTGGGACCTTAGATTGTAAGATCATTGAGGGTAGGAACTGATGTGAATGTGCAATGAATATGTAAAGCACTGCATAAATTGACGGCGCTATATAAGTACCTGAAATAAATAAATATATATGAACGAGTTTGCATAATAAAAGGTGTTAAACACTTATCCAAATACTTTGCAATAGGTGTGGTAGCTGATTCTGTGTTGGACACCATGGGACGATCCGGAGGGTTCACTGGATCCTTATGGATTTTTAGTAACCTGTATATGATGGGGGTAACTGGATATTAGGGTATAAGGAATGTCTGTGTCTCACTATTAATAATACCTTCGCGTAACGTCTGTTCCACGATATGTTTAATCCTCTTAATTACTTTCAATGTTGGATTAGTAGTTGCTTATAGGTTTTCTGATCTGCCAATTGTCTATGAATTTCCCCTTCATGTTGTATGGTATCCCTGTCTAAACAATCAATATAAATCTTGTTGCACCATAAAGGAATCCAATTTACTCTTAGGACAAAAATTTAGACTCTTATTCAGTACTTTCAATTGTACTTGGGATAAAACAACAAATGAAATGTTATGTACCCCATTTTCACTCAAGTCCTCTGTCTGTTCCTGGTATGGAAAGCTATTCCTTTGAGAGTTGCGCCTTCTCTTCCTCCGGCCTCCTCTCCTTGTCTTTGGCTTGTAGCATTCCGATTTAAAAAAACGTCCATCAGGAATGTTAGCAGATGATCCAGTAGAAGCCATGGATGAGGTAGAAAGGGTTTGGTTACACCTATTGTAATTAAATCTAGTCTTGAAACAACTAGGTTCAGTCCAATTGTATACACGATGATTGGCATAATCGTCCCGATCCCGATCCATTTTCGCTCTCTTTCGAGTCTCAATATATAAATGATGTATCTCTGACAAAATTCAAATGAATCTGCCTAATATGAACTTTGCATCTGCTAATAAAATAAAGCAAAAGTATGGACAATATATATATATATATATATACGTTGAAGTTATTAAAAGAATTAGAACGGGCAAAAAGCAGTGAATCTAAATATTCACCAAACATTCGCTGCAGGTGAATCTCCCAGGTGAATGTGTTTTAATGATAGTGATTGATTCAAAAACAGTAAATGTTTGGTGAAAGTAATATTCACCACTTTATAAATATGCCCAAATGTTCTATTCCCAAGTGTTCTACTCAACACATATTAGACCAGGGGTCCTCAAACTATGGCCCTCCAGTTGTCCTGGAACTATAATTCCCATCATGCCTAGCCATGTCTGTGAATGTCAGAGTTTTACAAAGCCTCATGGGATGTGTAGTTCCGCAACAGCTGGAGGGCCATAGTTTGAGGATCCCTGTATTAGACCATACAGAAAAATATATATTTGTAGTTTCAGTTTGAATTATGCAGCAATCTGTCCAGTAAAAAAAAAAATATAGCTATGGGTTTGGCTTTAGGTTCCTGACAACATTCTGAATGATCTACAACGCTTCCATGGCCCATCTTTTAATTAAGGGCTACAGCTTGCAATGTATTATTATACATAGAGGCACCCAACAGGGTTGTCCCTGGCCTCCTATACTTTTTAACTTGGTCTTGAAGCCATTGGCAATTAAACTATGAAGTAATCCAGATATACAAGATATTTATTGTGGGGATAGTGAACACAAATGCACCCTGTTTGCGGATGACATACTGATGCTCCTCTCTTCCCCTGTCACCTCAATACCCAAATTATATTTGGTGCTACAACGCATTACTTCTATCTCTGGCCTTCAAGCATATCATTCTAAATCCCAAGCATTTAATATAACTTTATAAGATCACATTGTCCGTGCCCTACAACACTTGTTCTCCTTCAAGTGGCAACCAGAGGCCCTTCCATACTTAGGCAAGACATTCATTTTTATTGACTACAATCAATTTAACCCGCTCTCTTCATATATTATAGAAAAAAAATGATCCTCCCATATTCAAAAGATGACTGGAAAACCTCAAAAGATCGTTGAATAACCCCCCCATCATGGTTCGGTCATGTGCAGCAAACGTACACTATTTGTTACAATTGCAAATGCTGGATTTATGTAATTTTTCTGAACATTTTTAAATAAAAATGATTGAAAATGAAAAAAAAAAAATATAAGTGACTTTTTAACAGCGGAAAGTGGTTTAAAAGATCATTATCTAAATGGAAGTGTGGCATTGGTTGTGACACTGACAAATAACGGTGCCAATTCAACCCTCCATAAAATTGTTTGGTTCTTTAGAACACCAGCACAACATGAATACAGCAAACAAACTCAATTTATTTTCTTTGAGATGATTGGTTAGACATTATTTGGAGAAAGTACATAATTGGGTAGGGTTTGGGGAGGACCCTGAAGTCATGTTGCATATTAGCATTAATAAAAAAAAAATACTTAAAGTAATATTAAAGGCATTTTTAAAATAATAAAAAAGCATTTTATAATTACCTGCTCTGTGCAGTGGTTTTGCACAGAGTAGCCCTGATCCTAATCTTCTTGGGTCCCCCACCAGTGATCCTGGCCCCTCCCTCCTGTTCAGTGCCCCCAGAGCAAGCAGCTTGCAATGGGGCATCCGAGCAGGCTCACTCCATACATACACAGAGCCATGGATAGGCCACGCCCCTCTCTCTCCTCATTGGCTCTCTGGCTATGATTGACAGCAATGGGAGGCAATGGCTCCCGCTGCTGTCTCAGCCAATAATGAGGCTTTAGAGTTCCCAGGCAGTGGAGGCTCTCATGTACATTGCTGGAGGAAGATTGGGCCCGGGAAAGTATTGGGGGGGGGGGGGGTTGGGGGAGCTGCTGCACACAGAAGGTTTTTTTTTATCTTCATGCATAGGTAGAACCATTTTATCCTGTCAAAAGGCAAGAAGAAGATGTGCATGTGTGCCAACATGCAGAAGAAGGATCTTTACCAGTGAGTTGCATGTGCATGCTCATTTGAGCAAACATTGTAATACATAAGGGCACACTAATTCAATTTGGCATACTGCGACTAATTCCAGTCTTGGAACCAGAAGGCCTATTTAAGCGCTTCCTGTCCAGGAGCTTTGTCAATGCGGGAGGGTTTATATTTATATGTGGCCTCTCTTATCAGATGTCACTTGGCACCACTCTATCTGTTACACCATTAACCCCATGGTTTCATCCTAATTAGTGGTGTAACGCGTAGGGTGGAGACAAGTGACATAACTACTGATCCGGAGCCAAAAAACAGAAGTCTATGTTTTAATGCTGGTAAAGTGTCTGTGACTCTGAAAACAAATTATGAGTGCATTGTATTGAGGTTTTGTGTCCTTTGGATAACCTTAAAGATTACTACACTATTGGGGGCTTCCCTTTTGAAATATCTGCAGAATGGAGGAATGATGCCATTTGGACCTTCTGCTGTTATTGAAGTGTTTCTTTCACACCAATGTCCTAGGGAGCTTATGGATGGATGAATGCACCAACAGATGATCTGTGAGAGCGCTTTTTGACCTGTATATTAATTTATATAGGTCCAGGATTCAGGTGAGTGGGTATTCCATTTGGTAGTGGAGCACTTCTGTTTATGGTGGAGCACAAATTTAAATACTGATCTTCATGTGGATTTGGACTGTTTTTGATCTTGTGCATCACAGAGTATATCATTTTGGGACTTTTTTGTTGATATTTAATAATAATTTAGTTTGACTCACATTAAATGACATAAACTATTGTTATATAAAGAAGCCATGTATTATTTATTTATTTTGCCATTTATGTGTTTGGGAGGCTCACATTATTAAGTGGCATGACACAATTTATTTGTTATATTGCTATTGGTGTGGAAACACAATGGGGTTGATTTACTAAAGGCAGATAGACTGTGCACTTTGCAAAGTGTATTTGTGCTCTGCAAGAGCAGTTGGTCCAGAGCTTAGTAAATGAGCAGAAGCTCTGCTGGCTGCCATCATCCAATCATGTGCAAGCAAAAATGCTTTTTTTTTTATTTCTCTCGCATGTTATTGGATGTTCGTTGCAAAGTGAAGCTTCACCTCATTTACTAAGCTCTGGAGCAACTGCACTTTGCAAGGTGCAAAGTTTATTTGCCTTTAGTAAATTAACCCCATTGTGTGTTTGCTGCAGCTTACTATTAAGTTTTCTTATTTTGGTTTACATTGAGGGTTTATTTGTCATATCGTGATAGCGCAAAAGTTTTTTAATATACTCGTTCACATGTATGGTGCTTTCTGAAAAGAGGAGTTGACAGGTGGTGAGGAATTGTATCATCTCCTCACTGCCTACTTTAACCCATTGGATACTGCAAAAATGCCCCTATTTACTTGAATTGGTTGTGATTAGCAGGTTCTATGTCCACTGAAAGGGACAGGAGGTATAATTCCTGTCAAGTATGCCTGTGTTCTGTGTTAAAAATATCTTATTTATTGACAACTTTGTGTAAAAAATGCATTTTAATTTTCTATCCTGCATTTTTCAAAAAAAATTAAATTTTCAAAAGACTATGCCTTTCAAAAAATACAAAGGCGTGTTTTTTAAAATGGTATCATTTATGGGTGTTTCTCTTGTCCTGGCACTACAGGGACTAAAGAAATATGATAGATAGTCAGAAAATTAGATGCATAATTTATGCTCCTTGCAAGCCACAAGGTGCTGCTTGGATTTTGGGCCCCTTTATGCATCCAGGCTGTGAAAAAGTCTCACTGATGTTGCATTTTCATACTTTAGAGGAGTAAAATAATATATATTGGAATGTAATTGTAAGTATGACTGTGCAGTGTATGAGAAATAACTTGATAAAATGACAACTTT
This sequence comes from Glandirana rugosa, assembly GCA_018402905.1. Classification (NCBI taxonomy): domain Eukaryota; kingdom Metazoa; phylum Chordata; class Amphibia; order Anura; family Ranidae; genus Glandirana; species Glandirana rugosa. Next base: position 482,951 of record BLSH010404266.1, on the reverse strand, counting down.
ACATTTTATTTAATTTCTTCATTTTCCCAAAAAAGTAACCAAAAATGACAACTTCAAAAAACTCCCTGTGCATCTTACTAAATACCTTAGACTGTCTACTTTCTAGAAAGGGTTCATTTTGGGGTATGTGTACTCTTCTGGCATTTTAGGGTCTCATGAGGTGAGATAGGCAGTCAGTACTTCAGGAATAATGAATTTTCAAATATGAATACCACAGTTTATAGACTTTATGACTTTCACTCAGACTAAATAATATACGCTGATTTGTTTGTTTTTTTTCACCAAAGAAATGTAGCATTATACTTTCTGGCTCAAATTTATGAAGAAGGATTGCTTATTTGCAAAGTTTTATATCAGAAACTAGAAAAACATTTTCTTTCAAAAGTTTGTCTTTTTTCCTTTTTATAGTAAAAAGTAAAAAACCTAGTGGTAATTGCATACCACAGAATAAAAGCTCTATCTATCTCAAAAAATTATATAAAATGAATTTGGGTGCAGTGTTGCATCACTGAGTAACTGTCATTCAAAGAGTGACAATGCTAAAAACTGAAAAATGGCCTGGACTAGACGGAGGTGAAACAGTCCAGTCTTCAAGTGATTAAGGAACAGAGCTGAACCAGAAAGTTGGCAGCTGATTTTCAGCTGTTTCTCTGTGATCTGAACCTGCAACTCTTCTGGGGATCTGCTTACCCAAAGCTGGCTTGGCTTGCACTCATCTCTGCTCTGATCTTCTATTGTGATTCAGCTTGATCCTGACCCAATATTCATTTGTCTATTTGTTTCTGAACCTGCTAACCCTTGACCACAGCTCATCTCTGCTGATTTTCTGATGTGAACTTGGCTTGCCTCCTGACCACCGTTTTGATGATTTCCCATTTTGATCTCTGCTTGCCCCAACCATGATTCTCCCCTTTGTCCTGCCTGCTATCTGTCTTCCTGGTTGCTGACTCTTGTGTGTCTCCATGTTTCTGCCTTCCAACCTGCCATCTGTCTATCTGTTTACTGACTATGGTCTATCTTTGCCCCCCTGCCAGCTTGTAATGGCCTCTGGTGTTCTTGCCAGCTGCTGTTCTAGTCTGTTCCTCTGTGGCACCCTCAGCTGGATTCTTGGGGACCTCCCCTGCTGTCTGCTTGAGCACATCCCTACCAAGTCATCTACCAGAAGTTAGCACCTATGAACTTAACTGTATCATTCCAGGGTTGTTTTGACCAGAGATGTAAGAGAAACCCTCTCACTTAGACCTCTAACCAGGGACATGATATTGCCATTTACTTCAACCGAGCCATTACGAAGGGCGGTAAGTAAGTAGCCTAGAAATTGTTGTTGTTTTTTTTAGAACTTTGGTCTTTGGTCTACCTGACAAATTGATGGAGAGCTAGATAACACTCTACATTTGACTATGCTAACTGAATGCAAAAAAAGAGAGTTTTACATTATTGCACACTCACTTTAAGTGATGTGAAAATGTTGCTCCCCATGGTTGCCTTGTCCACTGTCCACTGTCATCTTCTACCTATCTTTTTTCTAGGTCCAGCCTCTTCTAGGTCAACCATTGACCTGCCACTAATTTTGTAGCTCCTGCCCATGAACACTGGAGTTACATCATCCCAATATCCGACTCCATTCTTAGCATCTCACAGATGCCACTGTGTAGAAATGTACAAAAATAAGAAATATAATATGGTACCTGCTAACATTTCTTGTTCTTAACTTTTTTCCACATAAGTATGCATGTAGGTGTATACTGTATATTCAGCAACACAATATTGTAATTCCAAAACTGGTCACATTAAAGTATCATCACCAGATCATTTCATCCCAATGGCTGATACTGTTGAATAGATGGGTTGTTCCTCTTTGCAGTTCTAGTCATGATAAATCTGACTTTTTGCATTTAAGCATGTTAAAGCTTAACTCAAAACTTAGATTGCAGCTTCCAGATGATGAGAAATGTGGTATATGAAATGGTTCCTTTCATCTGAATTGTGAAACTTATACAATTATGTATCAAAGAGAAAATCTTAGAAATTCAAGTAATCACAATTGGGGAAGTCAAAGTTAGCTAGGAAACATGAATTTTTACTAATATTGTTACTTTTTATAATACATCTCAGTCAGATGATGAGGTTGACAGAATATGGGAACCAACACAGTGTGATGATGATAGGATGTTGGAAGAGTAGCGCGATGTATTTGAAGAAGAAAGAAAATTATTCAGCAGTGGGGCTAATTAATCAGCAATGCTGGCCTAATATCTCACTCTCAGCCCACAAGTTCCAGCAATGGAAAATTGGGGAACAGGTTAAGACACATCTTTAGAAATTCTGACTCTCATTTAGCATATGAAGTGCTATCACATCATCCTGAGGGAGGAGTACAGTGACTAGCAAATCCAAGCTTTTTCCTCCCTTTCCTTCTCTTTATTAGCCTGCATGACAGCAAAATCACACACAACATCATCATAGTTATATTATGTTTCTCACAGTGGTTGGCCAAGAATACTTCAGTATCTCCTCAGGCAACAATGTCACATTCTTAGACATCAACCTGTGTGCTACTGGCAAAGATGTTTATATAGGAAGTGCAAGATGTCTTTAAAATAGTTGTTGAACTTAGTAGTCCTGACAGAGCAAATCTAGCTTCCATTACCTTTGTGCTAAAGTTGTCCCTGTGTTGTAGGTTTTTGTAATGTAAAAAGTGGCATGTCTCATTTCTCAACAGTTAGCCAGTTATAGCCTAATACCAAAATGTAGCGTGGCCATTAAAGCCAAATATAGTTCATATATTTTCAAGTCCATTGGGTCAATTTAATAACTCACAGTGAAGAAGATTTATGCCAGTAAGCATAATCAGTAACAAAATAATGACTAATTAATTTAGGCTTTCGCAGCGGATGATTGTTCACAGCCTCCATATCTAAATTCTTGTTTATTCTCCTCCTCTATGTTAGTGATGAGCAAACCAAGCATAGTTTGGTTCTCTGGTCTTTTGCCGAAAATATAAAAACATATATGTAAGCCCTGAATATAGTGTACGGACTTCAATGAAGTCTATGGGAGCCAAATCTTGTCATTCCTTTCAAGGCTTTTTCAAGGCCAGTTTGCTAGCTTTTGTTAAAAAAGTCATAGGGATACTGGGCATTGCCATGAAGGACACGTGCCAATGAACAAAATACCACTAACCAGGGAGAAGGTCTTTTTAAAAGGCCTAAAGGACAATTTTAAAAATACACAATTTCTTTAAATAACATGCTTGGGGATGTCTTAAACCTGAATGTGAAGTTGTACACCCCATGTTGATGGAGACAAAGGCATCTTCCTCACATCCCTAACACAGTGGATTTTGTTGGAGGGACTTACTGGAATCTGAAAGCCTAATTTAAAATAAGGGGACCTCCACGCGTGAATGAGTGAGGAGTACATAATGTTCTACAATGTAAATCCTCTGTCAATCATGTCATTCAGCAATGTAGATTTATCATCATTCACAAAGAATGTAACCAACCAATACAAACACATCAGGAATTGCATGACGTGCCTGCTTCAATGGACTCTCACCACAAATGGCAAATCGCTGATTAGCTGCAGAATGTCATCGACCCAGACGGTGATGCTAGCTGATGTAATTGACCAAATAGGGTCATTACCGTATTTGACCATTGACATCACTCAGGATCCCCGCTGGCTTGTTTACTATGTGAATTATGATCATGAGTTACTTCCGGCTGCAGCAGCCAGAATTTTGGGCTAGTGATCAGGCTAAATCCAGCCATTTAGTTTACCTGTTCAGTCGACATTGATGAGCTACAGTTTGGTTTGAGCACACAAACGCCTTCATTGTTACATAGTTAGGGGACAACTGCTGAAAGGTTCATCACTTAAATTTAGTGATGCAAAAATGTTTAAATAGTATTTGGGAAAATTAAATTATGATTGAATAAGTAAAATCTACAGTTTTATAATCTTTGATTCTCATAACCATTTATATGAAGATTTCTCTGAACTGTACAGATTAATGCAGAATTCAGGCAATTTCAATTCCTAAACTGTATGATTTGCCATGAAACGGTCAAATCTTCACATGCTTTGCAAACTGATTCAATATCGATCTAGGCTTGGACTTAACCAGGGGATCTGGAGCCTATTTAACAGATAATGCACTGCTTGAAATGCTTGTCTGAACTAGAAAAGGCAGAATGGCTTCCACTTTCACACCACCTCACCAGCTTTCCTTCCCACTAAGGGTCACACAATCCTGGTATACTAAATTTAAACTGGCCTTGGGAGCAAAAGTCCCGCTGCCCAGTCATCCCTGCTCTAAAAATATAAGTGTACATACCTTCTGTATGCCTCATATATCTCTTTATGTATGGGAGACACACTATTTTTAATTAATTATAACAAAAAAAAAGTTTGCTGTATTCAAACACTGCAGATAAGACCATGGGGGTGGTGTAAATTTGACTATTGGAGCAGATTTTAAGATATCAACTAATCAGTGCTATGCCTTACTCAAGCATACAAAACAAGTGAAAGTTTCATTAGACTTGATCTTACAGACTCATATTTAAAGAGTGAAATATATTGTACTTTCACATAGAGAAAACCCAACAAACACATTGTAGACAAGAGAAAATTATGAAATCTCAATGGTTCTGCCATAGCAACTATGCAAACATCCCATGGGAAGAATTTAGATAATAGAAATAGCAATATAAATAGCAATATTTCTCAATGTGTTTTCACTCTTGACAGTTTTATTTTCACATCTGCCTGATGACCAATGTAAATGTAAAAAGTTCACCGGTCTTTTATTTCTTAGACTCCACTCTCTCTTTTTTATATATAAAACAACCATTGATCACAAGTTTAATTTGATGATGGAAGCTACAATATATTCCATGATAATATTTAGAAAGGGCTTTACAACTATTCAGCTCTTCATCACTGTGCCCTGTTTTTTCTTTCTTCCAGGTTCTGTCCCTGGTTTTCAAAAGTCACCCATTAGTTTGACCTTTTGCCTTTGGTAAAATTGCAGAGTAACTCGTTCAAATTTATAAAATGCAAAGGTGATGGTCATGTTCATATTACCAGTAAGAAAATGAGCTCTTGTGAATTGGAGCATACCTCTCCATGGGTGCAATTCCATGCTGGTGCTGGTCCTATGGTTCATATGATAATATTTTGAGAGATTTGAAAACTCAGTGCAAATGTTTTGCAACGTTCTACTGGTGTTAAAAAATAGGCCTATAAATTTGTCATTACAACAAGTTAAATTTGAACTATATGCAGATAAAAATATAGAATCCATAAATGCACTCATTAGAAAATATAAATGTTATTTCACATATAACTACCATAAGTACTTCAATTCACTTATGTATTAATTTCATGTAATTTAGTATTTAAAGTTAAAGTACTCAGATTGGAAGAAGGAAGGTAGGCATTATAAGGCAGTCAGGCTCTACCAGACTGAACAGTGCTGTCAGTCTAATACCAGAAGATTGCTGACACAAGGTATGGTGACCTCATCACTGCTCCTTTACTGTCCACTAGATATGAGTGAATGTGTCTTGGTTTGGTTTGTGAGAGCTCAGACAATCCCAACGCATAGTAAAAAAATTGCAAACGTTGAACTAAACTCCATTGCATCTATTGGGGAAAGGGGGAGGGGGAATAAGTAAGGATAATACATTCTTTCTAACTTAAGTGTTAATAGGAAAGGCATTGTCAAAAAAGGACATAGGATGCTGGAATCTTCCATGGGAACATGTGTCAATGCAAAAAAAAAAAGAAATACCATACAGCAAAGGGAGAGTTCTAGGGTGACATGGGAAAAAAAACATCAATCCTTTCAATTAGAGAGGTGCCTTTAAGTTTTATGTGCTTTTACAGAACAGTATAATTCTTGTGGACAGCGGTAACATGACACCCCCACCTGACCACCCCACCAAGCATTTTTTCACTTCCGGTTTCAGCAATGTTGTTCTCCAGCTGCTGTGGCAAGAGAAGATGCTAATCAAGCATGATTTGTTAAATGGAGTGCAAGGGAGACCTTAGGCTTCTAAAAGACCCTAATGTCTCATTAATGAGAACCTGTCTCTTCCATTGTGTTATTACATAGAGAGCCTGTCAGACCCCTGTCATGTGATAATTATTTAAGAAAAAGTAAAAAAAAAAAAAAAAAAGACCAAAGTTAAAATATCTATGAAAAAAAAATTAAAACATTATATCAGCACCAGCAGTACATGCACATATGGACATAAACAATGGCTCGACAGTATTCAAGCAGCTTCTTTCAGCTGTAGTGTAACATGAAGAGATAAGTCAGGTTTACCCCAAATTAAAAAAAAACTAGAGTGCATTATTTCATAGACAAGAGACACAAATAGGGTAAAGTTGTAACACAATATGTAAGCAGCTTGATTAGGCTGCAATGTAAGGGGGAGAGACTTTTTATGCTGAAATAAAAATTAGAGTGTATTTTTTTCAGAAACAATTGCTATACATATTGTACAAGGGCTGGATAATATGTAAACAGCTTGCTTAAACTATAATGTAAGAGAGAGGTAATTAAAAATTAGAGCATATTGTACAGAGGTCAAAGAAGGTGTAAGCAGCTTAGTTAGGCTGCAATGGAAGGGGGAAAGACAGAGGCATTTTTTAAAATTAAAAAATGTATTAATTGTATTATGAATATGTAAGCAGCTACTTTATGCCACAATGTAAGACAGAGAGACAAGCTGAAACCTAAAACAAAAATTTGAAGTTTGTCATTTTATGAACAATGGCCACATATTGTACAGTGGCTGGTGAGTATGCAATCAGTTTGGTTCGGCTACAATGTAAGAAGAAGAGAGAGGAGGCACATTTTTTCCTTAAAGTGGTTGTAAACCCACACACACCTGTGCTCAAATCTGTGTAGGAAATGTCCATACAAATGAAAGCAGCAAGCAATGGATATTAAAAAAATGCTTCTAAATACCTTTTTTCTTGTAGTTTCCTCTTTTACAAATATCTTATTGAAGAAATATGTCATAAAAAATTAGCCCAGCAATGGGAGGCATAGGAGGCATAAAGGTTCGTACATGGTAGTGGTGTTATGTTTAATATCAGATGAACAAACCACAAAGCAGGTACCAGAAAATATTTACATATATAAAATATCTGAAAGTGTTTACCCAACACTTACAAAAAACAAGCCATCTCTATTAGAGGGATTCGTACAGAACAAATACAGCTTCACAGTTATTCAAAATAAGGACTGCATGACAAAAAGTAGAGTAAATAAGAAGGAAGAGACATGAAGGAGTAGGTTCTGGGCAAAATGAATTCAACTGCACTTGCAAAGTGCACAGTCTATTAGTAAATCCACCCCTAACCATGGCAACTTTACAGTGCTGAAGCACCTGACTAGGGAACAAACTTATAGACACAAGAGTACCAATCTAGCAGAAGTGGCAGGAGGTTATAATGGGTGCAGGAGACAGCAATGGGGGCCATAGGAGATGGTAGTTGTGGCAGGCCAGGAGAGATGGGAGGTTCTGGTAATAGTAGCAGTCTAGCAGAGATGGCAAAAGTTGGTAATCAGGGCAAGCCAGAAGAGGTTGTAGGAGCTGGTAATGGATATAGGAGCTGATAATGTTGGAAGGCCAGCAGAGGATCTGGTAAATATGGCAGGATCTGGTAATGGGGAAAGGTACCATTTTTTTGTACTCAATGACAAAGAAAAATGCAATCAATAGCATCAACTGCTGGTGTTTTGAAAGTATTGCTGATATGGGGCTGGTTCATTTTTATAAATGTGAGCCAGTCCACAGTGTTATGAGTTGGAAGGATTCACCTCTTTGTAACAAAACCAATATTCCATGGCATCCTCACTTCAAAGAGTTAATGACTACATCATCCCTGGATCTCAAGTAGTCTTCAATTATATGTATCATGCACTGCCTTTGAAAAAACATCTGAAAAAAACATTTTAAAGCAGCAATGAAACACAATCACCTTTCCTCCTTTTATGATTCTGGGGATTGGTGGCATATTGGGCATGAGAGGGGATCCTGCCATTATCTGGAAATTGGCTAAGAGGCTCTTTTGCAGCACCTCTTCTATGTGGCTCATTTTTGATCATTTTTGGATGGTAGCTTGAGGTCTGCTATTTTCCCCTTGTATCAGGGATCCAAAAGGGTGGTAGCCCAAAAAGGGTGTCTCTCCTTCCTATGTACTCCTTTTTATTCACCATATGGGGAGGGCAGTATCTGAGGGACTTCCAGATTCTAATAAGCTCTCTGCTCATAGATCCCCAAAACTGCTAGGCCGGGGGGGAAATACCCTTGTCTTCATCAACATTGCTACAAGGTGCTTTGCCGGAGGCTTGTTAAGGGCATGTGGCCTGGTATGGTTCAGGTGGGGGATGCACCCTCCCCCCTTTTCTGGGCTGCCAGGTTGCATGCTCAGATTATAGTCTGGTTTGGAATTTGGGACACCCCACAATGCACACTAGAACGGAGGTGTCTCACTCCCATAAGGCTATGACTGGATAGAGAGAGAAGAGAATCCCTGTTGCCGCACATCCATCAGTGGTAAAATGACAACCTCAGCCTGGGCTCCTGCCAGGCCATGCCCCAACACAATTTGCTCCACCCTCAGAGCTTAATCATGGGCTATGACTGCCCAGTCTGTATGGCCATTTACTTGTCTCAAAGGAGGGAGAGTTTTATGCTGTATTTGTAAAGGTGAAGATACTATTTAGCTGTGGTTCAGTCTGTAGGTAGGTAAAATTTAGACTCTGCTGTAGAAGTATGCCTAGATTAGAAGTATGGCTGAACAGAATTACAGATCCAATGAAAATTGGTAACTTTATTAGATTAATTAAAATGTACAAATAGAACCAGAGATCAAAGTATTTAATACACAAATTCATAAAAATGTTCTTCTTTTATGTAATTTGATTGAAAATTATTAAAACAAACATCAATTGTAATACTCATTACGATTCAAGATGTCCCACTTTGACCATATGCTTGCTTATGAATACACCCAAAAGAAAAAAAATTGTCATTGTTACATTGTTACTCTTACATTTTTATTTTTTTTCTAAAGATATGTTCTTCAGCCATCATTATTCAACAATATTAATACATCTTCTGTAAAGCACGATGCCATTGCACTTCAATTATGATGAATGGATGCAAATTTGCATGTGTGCTTTCACAGTTTAATTAAAATTGGTCTGCTAACATCAGCAGGGGAGACAGTCAAAATTTAAATCGATTAAAGAGCAAATCTACTGGTTTTGGACCAATTTTATTTCTTTAATTTTTTTTGCAGAACGTAATTTTTTTTCTAAAGAGAGACCATTAAGACATTTCCTTTCAGACTCAAATTCTTTACAGAGCCATACAAAGCAGAAGGAACGATGGGAAGGACTTTTAGGTGTCTTATATATATAAAAATGTTTATCTCTGTTTCTATTTGTACATTTTAATTAATCTAATAAAGTAATTGCTCTGAGGGGTGGAGCAAATTGTGTTGGGGCGTGGCCTGCCAGGAGCACAGGCTGAGGTTGTCATTTTACCACTGAGGGATGTGCAGCAATAGGGATTCTCTTCTCTCTCTATCCAGTCATAACCTTATGGGAATGAGACACCTCCGCTGTAGTGTGCATTGTGGGGTGTCCCAAATTCCAAACCAGACTATAATCTGAGCATGAAACCTGGCAGCCCAGAAAAGGGGGGAGGGTGCAGGTTTATGTATGGTATATATGTTGCACAATTGATATATTATCTATAATAGTGATTGATACATTCATTGCACTTTTTTGGTTGGCTATATACTTTTTGGTACAACAATAAGGTCAGGTGAAAAGATTTGAATAATTTTCCATCGGCATTCCAGCCTAGTCAGCGCCATCACCTTTTATTTGTTTACATTATTTAAATTTCTGTTCATTGTATAAATGTCATTGGTCCCAAAAAAGTGTCAAAAATGTCCGACATGTCCGCCGCAGTATCACAGTCCCAATAAACATCGCAAATATGCCATAAATTAATTCTCATGGTTTGTAAACATGGCAACTTTTGCACAAACCAATCAATAAACGCAGATTGTGATTTTTTAGTATATATATCGGCCAAAACTGATGAATACATTTGTTTTGTTTTTTTGGACATTTATTATAGCAAAAAGTAAAAAATATTGTTTTTTTCAAAATTGTTGCTCTTTTTTTGTTTATAGCGGTGATCAGAAGTGATGCAGAGGTGAAATACCACCAAAAGAAAGCTCTAATTGTGAGGAAAAAGGATGACAATTTTGTTTGTTGACCACGCAATTGTCAGTTAAAGCGACACAGTGCCGAATCACAAAAAGTGCTTTGGTCGTAAAGTGGGAAATCCTTCAGGGGCTGAAGTGGTTAATAATATTTCCAAATACACCCTAGAATAAGAACCTACACGTAAAATGTGTCAAAACACTCTATTGGTTACTGCGTTGTAATTAGACACTTTAATAAGACTTACTGGAATCTGAAGATCCCTTTGTGTCATAGGTCTCTTGGTATTGTACCATTTCTTACAGTACATTTATAACTTAATTTATTTTAGCATTAATCATGTACCCCCACTATTTTGGAGCAAAATCATTCATGAGATCATCAACTGGCAAGCATGATCATGTATTGAACATATGCATGAAAAATCAAGCACAGTTGTATTAACAAGGGGGTATTGAATGCTGTCGCCAGCAGAGTGGGCTGATCTTTAATAAATCAGGCTCATCCCCTCTCCTTTTACACTTTTTCTCTTACATACTTTTTCATGACATTGCAATGACATGGATATGTTGCTTTCCCAAATATTACTCCAAGTGTCTTTCATACAGTGCCATGTCACTCCACTCCATTCATCAGGGGATCCATGAGCATATCCTCCACTGAATCTGAGCTGAATGGGGCATACATGCCCATTCTGTTTGTTTCTGCATTTTGACAGTGTACTTGAGTCTGTTTTCATCAGACTACCTCTGATCTGTCACATCACATTTAGATATGGAAAAATGGTAAAGGGCACAGTCCTTTTTAATTTTTTTTCCTGGTCTTTACAGACTACGAGGTAGGTGGTTGTAAACGAACGCGAGTCAGTTTATACCAGCCTGCTCATATAGCTGCATAGGGGTCAGGTCCCATTAAAAAACTGATAGGAGGACCTGACGTAAAAAGGACTTAAATGGGGCTTTCTTACAGATCTGTCGTGAGATCAATGAAGAAAAGCTCCTCCGGTTTCCATTATTTATTACATTTTATTAGTCAAAGAATCAATGGAGACATTGTGTTCATTTCAAAATGAAAATAGAGCATGTTTATTGTTAAAGAATATCTAATGCCAAAACGTCTTATCTATTTTTGATAAATTAGGGTAGAGTTAAAATTACCTTCAGTTTTTTTGCAATCTGTATATAATTAGTAAGATTTCTTTTCACTTCCTGTACTTTAGACTCAATAGAAAGTGAAAGAATATGTTTCTGAAGTAGGAAAATATTCCCTCTGTTTCTGTTTTGGTGGCAACATAAACTTTTGGATTTAACCTCTTTTTTATTCCCAGTGATATTGATGATCAGAACTTAGAGAGTATAAATAATTCTATCAGGGACAGCAATAAATACTTTACAGAGGTTCTAAAATCTTTCTATCCAAATCTAAAATAAGAAAAGCTTGCTTTTAGCTATTATTTAACAATGTGCTACTCTTCAATCAATTCTGAATATCACATGATTGGGAACAACGCTGATTGGTTGGAATTAGTTGAAACCAGATCCAGCAGAGAAAGCATGGCATAACAGCTAGAATCACACATGTTCAAAAATAATGTGCAAAAAAAAACCTCCCCGGATTGTTACAGTTTAGCAAAAGACACCTTTAAACCCTAAAGCACCAATAGTAGGACCACCTTTACATGCTCAAAATCATAGGTCAACGACTTGAAAGCCCTTGGACTAGTTATATGAAAAAGTAGCAACCATCCCAACCTATAACTAGCCTTTGCACATCACAAACAAACAAAATATTTCCCAGCACACTTACCAGCCAGCCAGTCTGCAAAACAACCAAACTGACCTTGTCTAACCATCCTGGCTGGTATGTATGTTGGGAAATAATTGGACTAGCTTCTTATCCTCGTGGGCATGGTACAAATGTTGATGATGCACCTTTAAATAACTCTGTACCAAATTATTGAAATATTGCTATGTGCAAATTCCCAGGGCCCTGTTTTCTTAGGATAAATTATTCCATGCTCTTAAATTGATTATACAAAGTCTATTCTTTTAATAGCATGCTCCTAAGATTCAAACATGTGGGTACAAGATAAGTGCCAAACAGTAGATAGCAAGTATAGTGATAGCTCGGTTCACAAATTTAATTTGTGAAACGACTCTGGTCACGAACCAAATTGGTTGTGAACCGAGGCAAATTTTCCCATAGGGTTCAATGTAAATCAGGTTAATTCATTCTGAACTTTTTTGTTGTTTATATATACAGTAAAATTGTGAAATGTATGTACAAAAAAAAGGATTTTAAACATGCATTACATACAGTCTTTTACATTAAGCGGACCTCTTTCATGTGTACATCTAAAAAGAAAAAAAAACTATAGATCCTCTTTAATCCTTGTTTGAAACAATCCCAACGCTCAATTTAAATGACTAATCTAGGGGCCAGAAAACAGCACTGTGCATCCAGGAAAAGATCATCTGAGGGTAAAGTTGTAGAATTCATATGAATTGTTTTTCATGATTCCCAATCAAGTGAGGCCACCCTCGTGGTAGTCAGTGGGCAGAAACCCTTATCTGAGTGGTCACGTTCTTCTAAGACTCTCATCTTGCACTGCTCTTTTCAAGATGAACGTGTCAGAGCGGGGAAGATGGCCACGGCTCGTGTTCGTGAACCAAAGCAAATTTTTGTGAACCATTCTGTTCGCAAACCAAGTTGTTCGTGAACAGAAGCGTTCGTGAACTGAGGTATCACTGTACTGTACATAAATCTGCTGACATTTTTTTATCAGTTGAAAAAACTTCCAATGCATATAAATATAACTGTAAAATCAAATGCAACAATCATTGGAGAAACTGAAAGTATCCTTTCATTGGGTAACATTATAAAATATGTGTATTGGAAACCCCTGTGAACTATTGATCAAGTGAACAATTATTTCATAAATAAACAAATAACAGATCATTCTGTAACCCCTTTTACCATATTGTTAATTATAGTAGGATTCTTAAATACCAAAGTTCACATGATCTGTAAAAAGGACATAAGGATTGACACCATAGCGCTGATTTACTAACACTGGGCAGGTAAGTAGGCTGTGCACTTTACAAGGGAAATTTCTGCAAACTATAGGTGTGCACAGCCTATTGTATTAGGGTGTGCACCCCAAAGCTCAAACCCACATGCGTGTCTGTTTGTGTGTATATATACAGTATGTATACATATAAAAACACTCATATAAATAAATGTATTTAATCATTTTAAAATGTATTAAAACATGGACAGTGTCAGTATGTCAGTAAACTGTGTCAGTAGAGCAGTGGATGGTGTCAGTAAACAGTAAAGCAGTGGGCACGCCAGTAGGACAGAGGTTGGTATAAGTAAGGCAGGGGATTTAAAAATATATATATATATATATATATTTCTTTTTTTTAATTATATTTTTATAGTTTTATTTTTTTAAATTATTTTTACAGTATAATCTTTTTTCTTTTTACAGTTTTCTTTAGAAGCACCGTTGGGGACATTTGTGAAATATTAGGGGTCTAAACATACCCCTGATATCTTACTTCTGAGACAGAGAAAGGGAGTGAGGACAGAGATTCCTCAGTCCCTTTCTTTGCAGCCTCAGCTACACCGGACAATGAATGAATGCAAAGTGATTTGTGCTGAGTGGCTACCTGAAGCTTAATAAACTCAGTTTGCTATGCTTCAGTTATGAAGTTATGAATGAACACAATAAGTGATCAGTTCTGTGTTCAGAAAAGGAGGTGCCCGGTAACTTATATATTCACCAGCCCCTTCCCCTTTCTCCAGTCTGAGACATTCTCCTGTCGCAGCTGATGGGAGAGGAGAGGAGAGAAGCAGTCAGCACTTTGTGGGGGGGTTACGGGGGTCATGTGCAGAAGCAGGGTGAATCTGCATTGCATGGCACAACCAGCACATCCCCTGTGCATGTCTATATCAAGAGCTTACTGAAGGTGGTGAAATTTCGCAATCACATGCAAAAGAAAAAAAATAGTATTTACTTGTACATGATTAGAGGGGACTGCAACTTCCCTTGCAAAGCAAACACTCTATTTTCCTTTAGTAAATAAACCTTTATAACTGAGACTGATGCAACAAGTTTACCAGCAGATCATACTACACAGACGTTTTAAGATTGAAACTATCAGTTGCCTGAAAACCATGAATCTGTGAGGAAAAGGCACCCCATTGTATAATAAATACACAAAGTATCCAAATGTATTGGTTACATTGGGATAAAAAGTAAACAGTAATCATCTTTAAAAAACAGTGCATTTTTCTTCTGCAAGTAACCCATAATATTAAAATAATTAGTCAAAGTAGACCTAAATGTAAAAACATATAAAAGCACTTTAACATATAATTCTCAGTTAGATGTAGCAGAAGACTCATGCATGTGTGCTTAAGCTCCATCTGTTCTCGCCACATCGGAGTCTATCACCAGTTTCATAGGCATCCCCACCAACTTCTGCTTCTGGTTACTGGATTACATTGATGTCAGGGATCGGGGTCTAGGAACAAGTAGATTTATGCCAGAGAAATGCTGAAAGAAATGTAAAAAAGTCTGGGCAAAGGAGCAGATGCAGAATGGTTATTGTGAGTGTTTTATCACTCACAGCTGATTTGTTTTACACTGTATGAGGTATATGATTGCTGTATCTAGGTCCACTTTAGGTTAACTTAATACATTTTGAATATGTAGGATATTATCTAAAATATTCCATAGCTTATTTTGAAGTATTATCTATTGTATAACTTTAGTTCTTTAGTTCCTGTGAGCTAAAGTTCTTTTGGAAGACAGTGTTACACAATTTGTTTATACATATGTACAGTATATACTGTATATACAGTGCTCAGCATAAATGAGTACACCCCTACAGATTTGTCAGAAAACCTTTACTTTCTTTCAGAATAACTATTTTTCATGGGACACTATACTACAAAATACTCCCACAAATGCGGGCCATTGATCGCAACCAAGATTTGTTAATTTGCACACACAAAAAGTATTTTTCCTAACAAATTCATTCAAGATCCTGTTGTAAAAATGAATACACCCCAATGAAAGTCTTAGGAGCAAAGCTACATTTTAGAAAACAAAATCCTAATTAACAAGAATTCAACTACAGATGAGTCTATTTATTCATTAAACAGGTGTCCAGTAGACAGTTGATTATAATAGGGCATTACTTAACAAAGAAAACCCATTCCCATTTCATGCTGTCAGCAATGCCACCACATGGAAGAGAATTGTCATAAGGCCTGAGAAATAAAATAATTTCTTTACACATGAAAGGTGAAGGCTACAAGAAGATCAGCAAAACTTTAGTTAGTCAGAATACTGTAACAAAAGTGATACAAAAATGTAACAAAGATGGCACTGCAAGCATCTCACAGAGACGTCCAGGCCATCCACGGAAGTTAACACCTCGACAGGAGCGTCTTCTGAGGAGAAGGGTTGAAGAAAATCGCCATGCAAGTTCACTGCAGTTAGCTAAAGAAGTAGAAATCCAAACTGGGGTGATTGTTTCCCATGACACAATATGGTGTACACTGCAGGGTAATGGCATGCATGGGTGTTTTCCATGAAGGAAGCCTCTCCTAAAGCCCATGCACAAAGAAAAACACCTAGAATTTGCCAGGGCCCATGCTGATAAAGAAGAAGACTAGTGGGACTACTGTTTTTGGAACTGATGGCTTCAAAACTGTATGGCGTTGCAAAGGTGTGGAGTACAAAGAAAAATGCATGGTGCCTACAGTGAAATATGGTGGTGGCAGTGTCCTTTTGTGGGGCTGCATGAGTGCTGCTGGTGTTGGGGAGCTGCATTTCATTGATGGTATCGTGCACAGATGTACTGCTCTATATTGAAAGAGAAGATGCTACTATTACTCCGTGCCCATGGTCGTCATGCACTTTTCCAACATGACATTGATCCAAAACACACATCTAAGGCCACTGTTAGATTTCTGAAGAAGAACAGGGTGAAAGTGATTCAGTGGCAAAGTATGTTTCCTAATCTAAACCCATTCGAACAGCTATGGTGAATTTTGAAGAGACAAGTTGAGCATCACTCTACATCCAGCATCCAGCATCCAGCATCCAGGCTCTAAAAGAGGTCGTTCTTTAAGAATGGAATAAGATAGATGTTGCAATACGTCGCCAACCTGTTAATTCCATGCCTAGAAGACTTGGTCCTGTCTAGACACGTGCTATGGTAGTTACTTTA
>BLSH010404266.1:442439-458207 GCA_018402905.1 Glandirana rugosa | reverse complement strand
AAATTCCGTGATTTTAGAACAGGGATATGGCTTCTCCCGGCTATTGTTTAAATTTCACACACAGTTTTCAGATGATTGTAGAACAGTGATATGGGTTCTCCCGGCTAATTTATACTTTTTTCACACCGTTTCAAGATGATTTTAGAACAGTGATATGGCTTCTCCCGTTAATTAATACTTTTCACACACAGTTTGAAGATGGTCCACATCCACCTCCATTTTTGATTTTTTTATGTGATTTTTGTTTAAAAATGCTTTTAAGTTATTTCCCTGTCCCCATTTCTTTGTAGGGCACTTGTCCGACCCTTACCCTCATTTTCCATCCTTTTGCAGACCTCTAGGACTTTCCAGGACTTTTTTACAGCCATTTTAGTGCCTTAAAGTTTGGGTCCCCATTGATTTCAATGGGGTTCGGGGTCCGGGTCAAAGTTCGGGTTCTGTCCGGACTCGAACCCGAACTTTGTCCCGAAGATCGGGCGATCCAGTAGAACCCAAACTTCTAGAGGTTCGATCAACTCTAGTTTTGAGTATTTAGTCCAGTGCATCTAAATCCAAAACCTTTTAGTTTACTTTTGGATAATGTTTTGATACGTTAGTCAGTCTTTGTCCCCTGTAGGAAGTTTCATTCTCTCTATTTATTTTGGTGACCACTGTCACCAGTACTGAAAATTAGGGATAATTCAACATTTTGACATGACACTAAAAAAAATCTTTCAAGGGGTACCCCGGTTCTTGGAGGGGATTTATCTCACAGTAGAGAGGTTAATTCTCACTTCCTGTTGTGTGTACAATTCATGAAATGAAGGAAAATGTCTCAAATGGGACACAGAAAAAACAAAATAATTGTTTTATCTATTCCCTTCTCCATCAAAAATGAAAGTAAAGATTGGCTTCAGATGTTCTTAAAGTGCAACCAATTAAAACTGATTTAATGAACTTAGGAAAGTATATAGTACATTTTGATTGGGTGCTATAGACTTTATTCTGTTGGATTACAGAACTTAAAGTGGAACTGATGTACTCCTAATACTTACATTCCAGTGCCTCGACTGTTGGATTCCTTGCCAGCCGCTGACTCCTCCTTGCCAGGCTTCTTATGGATGCCAGATTTTTGGCCTCTTGATTGGTCAGAGGGGATGACATCAATATTGTGCATGCACATGGGAATCAATAATCCTGGCTTACTGGCACTATTCCTAGAATGTATGCTGAGCTAAACATGCGCAGCATGAAGAAGATTGCAGACAGGCAGGTAAGCTTGTTGTATTGTCCCCTTTCCCAGTTGATGCCTATTACGGGGAAATGCATCGGGTGGAGCCAACTTTCTGACGTAATTCTGCATGAGCAGGCTGGTGCTGACTGCCACTATGCACATCACTGTGTTTGTCATGCTGGTTTTTATCATCCAAATTGTAAGTGTAATCTAAGCTTTTATTAAAACAAGTTTTAAACGTATTACACTAGGTAGCCTTCCTTTGTCTTTACACATATTGGGAGTGAGGATTGGGCAAGCACCATCTATCTAAGATTGTGGGATCACTACATTGATCGGGATTGGAACAGAGAGAGTCTTCTTCCTGTTGCTGATTTTCTAATTATACCTCAAGTGAATGCGATCTCTATAATTTGAGATCATATCAGTCTGGTAAGAGGTGTGTGTTATATGTGGATGAAGAATCCTTCTATAAGCACCCTTTTTCTATTTTTTCCAACACATGGTTTAACCGCTTCCGGACCGCCAACTGCAAATATACTGGGGCAGGGCCGCCCGGCTGCGCAAAATTACATATCTGTACGTGATTTTGTGCACGCGGTGTAGAAGACGTGCCCACACCGCTGGAGCACCGGTCCCGCTGTGATTGGACAAAGCTGCAGCCAATCAGCGCGATGGCTGCCGTGACCTGCCGATCATTCAATGGAGAGACGGAGCAGTGGTCTGCCTATGTAAACAAGGCAAACTGCTGATCTGTTAGGGAGAAAAAGAGAGATCTTGTGTTTCAGCTAAGCTGAAGCACAGACCTCTCTTTTCCTCCAGTGTATTCACCCCCCACACAGTTAGTAAGCATCTCCCAGGGACACAATTAACTCTCTGATCGCCCCTGGTGTTAACCCCATTCCCTTCCAGTGTCATTTATACTGTGCATTTTTTTAGCACTGATCACTGTATTGGTGTCACTGGTACGCAAAAAAGTGTTAAGCCTCGTACACACGGGTCAATGATCGTACGACCGAACGCCTCAAATCGTATGTTGGCTGTTGTATCTCGCATATTGACATGCACTAAGTGATCGTACGACCAAGCCGAAAGTAGTGACGTGTTATGAACGTATAAAGGGAAAGTTCAGGTGCATGTAATTAGCGTCCGGCCATTCCTGACGTCTGAGCATGTGTGTTTTGGACAATACAACTTGTTGGACCAACTTCTCTGTACACATGATACAACGGTCGTACGACCGCTTGTTGGTACTACCAAGTTTTCTAGTCTGCTCATCCAACTTCTGTTGTACGACCGTCGTACTTCGGCTGTTCTAATCGCGTGTACAAACGGTTGATTTAGCATACACCGGTCGTTCGTACGACCTATTGTATACGATCGTCGAACCGTGTGTACGAGGCATTACTTATGCCTCGAACACACGATTCGACGATCATATACAACAGGTCGTATGAACGACTGTTGTATGCTAAATCGACTGTTAGTACACGCGTTTAGAACAGCGGACGTGTGTACGAGGCTTAAGTGTCCAATTTGTTGCAGTCCTGCTAAAAATCGCTGATCGCTGCCATTTCTCGTAAAAAAAGTAAAAATAAAAAGTTCATAAATCTATCCCATAGTTTGTAGACATGATAACTTTTGCGTAAGCCAATCAATTTACGCTTATTGGGATTTTTTTTACCAAAAATATGTAGTAGAATACATATTGGCCTAAATTGATGAAGAAAATTGATTTTTGAATTGGGAATGTTTTATATTTATGGAAAAAAAAGGACATCAATTTTATTTGTGTACAGCATCGCACATCCACATAATTGTCAGTTAAAGCAACTTGCTGTATCGCAAAAAATGGCCTGGTCAGGAAGTGGGTAAAAACCTTACGGAGCTGAAGTGGTCAAATACAGCATATTTACTTCAAGAATTAACCCTTTGTGTTTATATACTAAGACGTTTGTTTGAAATTGTAGCATATTGCATGGGCTTCATTTCGTTTGTAGCAAAGACTTTATTTTTATAGCAATATTTTAATTTGGTTGGATCACTACTGAATTATTGCTAAAACTGATTGGGATACACTGTTCAAGTATTGTGTAAACACATAATGGTATTTTAGAGGAGTGCCCCAATCTTTTTTCTTTATTCTGTATTAAGCCTGTGTTCGGACTTATTGGTTAATAAAAGAGAGGAGTCACTCCCATGGCCACATCCGTAAACATATGAATATTAAACACGTTTTTTTAGGACCGAAAGGTTGGACTTTTGAGGCACTCCAGACTGAGAAATGTAAAATTATATAAAGCCTTTATTGTACAAAAACATAGATAGACAGGACAATGAATTTAAAAACATGCATGTGATATCAATATAGTATCAAAACAATTGTTACATAGTGTGAAGACCAAAGGCCCCTATGCGCCAATGCACGTTTCACTACTGCTTCTTCAGGGCACATTCAGGGGTGATGGAAAGAGAGCACAGGTCTCACATGCAAAGGGGCAAAGACATTAGATGACTTACTGCAATTTCTCAGTCTGGAGTGCCTCAAAAGTCTGACATATCAGCACCTTTGGTCCTAAAAAAAAGTGTTTAATATTCAAACTTATTGGGTTGCAGCCTTCTTTACTTTTTATTATTTTATGAATCATTAATTGTTTTGTTAACAATTTTGCATTGATCACTTTGAAAGGTGGTGGGATAAGCGCAGGGTTCTTATTTATACACAGCAGTAGAACACTGCAGAGCTATTTGGGAAGTAATCCTGCAGGGATCATTTAAGAATTATTGCAAGCCATAAATTTAGGGCCACATACATCTTGCTTTCTGATGCAAACAACTAGTAGCTGAACAATTATAATATATTTCATATGTTTATTAGAAAAAAGAAACTCTAACATTTAATAGTTGTCTTATGGAACATGTAGGTTGGATTCTCCAAAACATCAAAAAAGAGTTTGCATGTTTTTGTTGATTGTTAGATTAGACATTTACCATCTGCATATATAGTATGTCTGCATTGATCAGTCACCTTATTTTTTCTCATAGATAAATCTGGTCTCTACAAGGACTACTGGTGAAGATACAAGTTTAAAAAGAGAATGTTGAACAGCGCCTGATCTGTATAACAGGGCGTTTAAAACTAATTACTACTACTGTTTATACAACCTAATTTTGCTAGGAAAATGTAGTAAATTAACTCATAATGTCAAGGTTAAGATCCCCCAATATGGTTTGTTTTAGTTTAATTGTTACAAATTGAATTCATTACAATTGTCACTGATGCTACAAGACATAGAAACTGCTTCCTTTTCAGAGTCTTAAAGCAAAGATTCTTTTGTTCTTCTTTATAATCAGCCTAGAAAATATATTTAGAACAGCAGGAATTAAAATACTGGAACACACCAGTCTGATTTCTAAATGGCAATAACTAGAGTGCCATGTAAAGAGCTGTGTTCAATGGAAATCAAAATATTGACCCTTTTCCCCTTTGCACCAATCTAAAACACATTGTATTCATTCTGAATTACATACTCACACATTCTACAAAGTAGTTTATTAATTTAGCAGATTTTCATACCTTAGGTTTTATGCTGTACAGATGTTTGTAAATTAAAATTTGGTACAATGCAATAAGGTATTTGCTGCAGCAATGCAAAGTGTAATGTTGATATAAAATGTATAGTAAACATAGCAATCAATCAGCAATAATCTCTTATTTAATATAACTACCATAAAGGAACCAAAATGAATATGGAAAGATGTAATGTTAAACAATTTGAATGTATAATATTGAACAATAACATTATGAAAAACTATTACTACTGTATTATGATATATTTACCATAGGGTGCTAGTGGGCTAGTATAAGGGATAGCAATGCAAGAAGAAGAAACACTAAGCCTATATATTTTAAATTGTTATGACTTTTTCCCTATTTTGTTTGGATCTTTTGGCTACCTCTTTACATTTGTGGCTAAATTCAGCAAGAGACCTGAAACAGAAAAGCATTGCAGTGGGAGCTGGGAAGAATCAGAAGGTTATTGTTTTGATGGAACATGGTTCCTTCACTCCTTTCCTAATCATATGACACAAGAGGTAGTGCTTATACAAAAGTCACAATTATTATATATACAACCCTGCATAACCTGAAATTTGTACTAGGGTTAACTGCACTTACTTCAAAATGATTGAACCTGAAAATGTACAAAAAAGCAGAATATTTCCTTTTTGGATCCCTCCGAACATTCATTCTTTGAATTAAAACACTTTGCATGCTTCGTGCTGCTTAGGGTCTGTCACAAAAGGCAAGAGTAGGAAACCTGGCAAATATTAATATGCTTCCCTCAGATGGGAAAGAAAGCAGCCAAGACAAGCCCAGATACCTGCTTAGACATTTTTTAGAAAGGCAAAGTAGTTATCATTACTCTACAATAGATGTTTCCTAATATGATGAAGAACATATATATTTTTTTGTTTTTGTTTTTTAAAAAGCACTTGCCGACCACCTCGTGTACATTCACTGCAGAAAGTTGGCTCCGCTGCGCAGATCCCACGCAGCCGTAGTCGCGGACGGGCGTTGCCCGCCTCACTCTACGTGAGTGTGGCCACGGGTCAGGCGGACTTGATGTCTGCCAGCGACCTGTTATTGCCTTCTACAGAGGAAGAACGGGGAACCACCGATGTAAACACGGCAGTTCCCCGTTCTTACAGGTGGCATGACAGTGATCTACTGATCCCTGTCATTGGGACCAGTTATATCTGTCATGCCCCTGCCAGCCCAGCCCCCACACAGTTAGAACACAGTGAGGGGACACACCTAACCTCTTGATCGCCCCCTTAGTATTAACCCCTTCACTGCCAGTGACATTTATACAGTAATCAGTGGCTATTTTTAGATCTGATCGCTGTATACATGTCAATGGTCCCAAAAAAGTGTCAATAATGTATGACCTGTCTGCTGCAATATCGCAGTCCCGATAAAAATCGCAGATCGCCACCATTACCAGTAAAAAAAAGATAGTAAAAACGCCATAAATTAATTCTCAAGGTTTGTAGACGCAATAGCTTTTGCACAAACCAATCAATAAATGCTTTTTGTGATATTATTTATCAAAAATATGAGGAAGAATATATATCAGCCTAAACTGATGAATACATTTGATTTTTATATTTTTTTGGGATATTTATTATAGCAAAAAGTGAAAAATATTGTTTTTTTTTTCGAAATTGTCGCTCTTTTTTTGTTTATAGCGCAAAAAATAAAAACCGCAGAGGTGATCAAATACCACCAAAAGAAAGCTCTAATTGTGGGAAAAAAAGGACTTCAATTTTGTTTGGGTACAACATCGCACGACTGCACAATTGTCAGTTAAAAATGATGCAGTGCCGTATCGCAAAAAGTGCTCTGGTCAGGAAGGGGGTAAATCCTTATGGGGCTGAAGTGGTTGAATTAAGCAAGCTGACAGGCTTGTTTCTGATGTTTGATGAGGAAAAACTGACAGATTTCCAGGTAGATTTCGAACCAAAGCTTTGGTTTCAATAAAAATATAACAACAGCTCTTACTTTGTAAAGAGCCTGATTTACAAATTCATGGCCCATACTGAATAGAAATTTGTGCCAAGAGTAAAATGGAAGATTCTATTTGCTGGACTCTCACTATGAAAATGTTAACTGGCTGATTCAAAAGCTTGAATACCTTCAAGTTACTTGAGTTACCTGGGACAAGTGTACAGACAGGGAATTCTGATCTCACCCTTTTTATTTTACTTTTTTTTTAATACTTATTGCATGCTTGTTCTAGGAGGTAAATGACTCTATCCCCTACTTTCCCCATTCCGTCGGTGAAACCTTCTCATCATTTTTTTTCTTAATACATGTCTTTAACCATTAGTCTTTTGGCCAGTCCAATAATGTCACATGTCCTTTCTCTTCTCCTCCAAAAGGGAAACTGTCTTCTTTCTGGACTGAGTAGCAAATAATGACATATAAAAAAGGCTCAATTCAAGAGTGCTGTGAGGCCAGGCTCCATGATGTTACATCCCCACTGGGTGTGTCATTAACAGACTGTGCACACAGGAAGTCGTTTAAATGACACCAGCCAACTATGGAGGTAATCACAGAAGGCATTTCTGGATCATGGAGAGGGTGAGTTGGCTTTTTTTTAAATGAATGGGTGGGTGGGGGGTAAAAGTAGTTAAAAAAGGACTTGGTGACCTGCTTTAGTCAGAGAGTCTGAACATTGATACCAACTGGATAAAAATAGACACAGAGGAGATGGTGGATTTAAAACTGTCCATACACATTACAATTTGATTGTGCAATTTCTATAGAAGCTCTATTAGATTTACCAAAATAATGTAGCATGAAGGCCTACCTAAGCAATCTATTCAGTTTGTATCAAATATTTCCAACTCTTGCCCTGCATAATATAATTGGTAGACTGTACAATGAGATTAAAAGGTGCATGATCAACATTATGGCAGTTAAAGTATAAAACCCTCACTTGGTTTATAGTAAAGGTACCTGATGTTTATGGGTGTCCATAAATGACGACAATCGAGAAAAGTTATTTTATTGTAATAGCTTATTTAAAGGTTAAATCACTATACAATGCATTTCATGGTGTATGAAAACCACTTTTTCAGGTTTAGCGTTGCAAATAAGCTTTTGCTGGTGCTGTGTAGTACTTGATGCTGAACTGAGTGTTCTGGTCAGCATTATGCTGCAGTGGAAGATCTCACAGCTGTAATCTTTGAAGGTTATAGGCAGCTGTCAATAGCTGAACCACACATTCATTCAAATGAAGGTACTTTCTTTCTGTATCATTTACGTACTTATTTAAAAAAAATGTAATTTAGAATGTATAGCAATAATACCAAATTATAAAATGAACATAACAAAGGTTAAAATCATTAAAATAAATAGAACATCTTAACATATTCAAGTTAGAATCATTCAATTCCATACCTTAATCTGAATTATACACGCTAATGTCATATCTTATTGCAATATTTCTCGGTTAAAGGTTTTATTTGCTACTAAGAGACCTATTTAATCAATTTGTTCCATACTTACTTAAGCTAATGCATATTACAATTAAACCATTCTACAAATCTGCATTTCTTTAGAATCATTTTATTACTTCCTGATAAATTTCACACCAAGGGGCAATTTAATAAACTGTGGTGGTGTAATGTGTTTAACATGCAGAACAAAATGTATTATGTTTAAAATCCCGTGCTGTCCCTTTGTGCAAGATAAATTGTATATTCTAAAAATAAGCATAGTATTTAATTCTATGTCTGAGTTACTGTAGAAATTATTAGCAGGTGTAAATTTTGTCTAGAATTTACACTGCCTCCTCCATTTTTAGTTCTTTATATAATATACTTTTCTTCAAAGTTCACAAAAGAATAATTCATTTTGCACATAATTGAATATCTTAACATTTCTTTCCGGATTTATTCCTTTTATAAACCACTTTGGGGTATAAAAATCTTAATTGCTAATTTTTCAACCGGGGTACAGTTTTACTTCTGATGGAAAAAATACCCCCTACTGAGTTCTCATAAGCTTCCCACCTTTTTTTTTAAACATCTACAAACGGTTTTCATATGAAATATTGCATTAGAAAAGTGATATATATATATATATATATATATTTTTTTTTTTTTTATTTGTATATTGTAAGTAGTAATTTACCTTTTTAGGGGCTGTGCAGCATAGTCAGTATGAGCATATAATGCATATAATATTTTGGTGAAACATTACATAAAGTGGCAATAGCAGCAACACTTGAGAACAAAGATTATATCAAATAAATAGGAAAAAATATATATTTTTGTACTGCATCAGACAGAGGTGGATTAAATTCACTTGTGTATTCAAGATTCATTAATTTTGATGAAGATTAAAAATTTCATACTTATGCCACCCTGACCCCTCTGACACAAGGTCATAGAGCACAGTTCATAAAAGATTTTGTGAAGTGTTACTACCATGCCCCCATTTCTAGGGAGGACACATGTAAACTCAAAGCTCCAGTCTATGGGAATGAGTTTGACAGAGCGCTCAAGGAAATGAAGCCAGGGAAAAGTCCTGGGCCAGATGGCTTAACCCTTCAATATTACAGGACCTTAGCAGATGTCATGACCTCGATTTTTGAAGGCCTCTTGTGACCTCTTCTTCCCTATCTCATCACCTGCTTGAGGCTCACATTACTGTACTTCCCAAGGAAGGGAAGGATGAGACACAAGTCTCGAACTATCGTTCCATATCACTCCTCAACATGGACATGAAGCTTCAAGATAAGATCCTGGCGAATCAACTTCTGCCCTTTCTCAATTACTCGAAATCACTCTAAATCACAAGGGCAAAATGTGCCTCTCCCAGGGGAGATTGTTACACAGTGCAAGGCTAATTTTTCCCTTTTCATTGTGCTTGGAAGCCTTGAGCTACTTAGGTATACAAATACCAGGGCACCTCTCTGAACTTATTAGGAGGAAACATCACATGATCCTGGAGGCTATGCAACAAGATTTACGCACTTGGGTTAATGTAAATGTATTGTGGTTCGGCAGAACAGCACTCATACAAATGACACTTGTCTCTAGACTACTGTATGTCATCCCGATGGTCCCCATCCATCTTTTACTAGCCTTCTTTTCCACTTTCAAGAGAGAATGCTCAATTTTCCTGTGGCATAATAAGCCCCCGAGAATTAAGCACTCTCTCTTCATCTTGCAGAAATACAAGGAAGGCATTGGCCTGTCTGACCTACATACAGTAATGTTACAGGGCATGCTCACTCTCCAGCCTGCTGGATTGGAATATCCACAAAATGATGAAGGGATGGGGACCCCTTGAACAATCTCCGAATGATTCACCTTTACATTGTCTTCCATGGTTTCTACCCTGGCAGGTCCTTCCAAGCATAAAAACTCACACACTGAAAGACCCCTTGCTTACAGTGTTCTGTCAAATGTTCTGATCCACCCCTGGCGTGGCACACTTAGGACCTCTGACATCTTTGCACCTTGACCCAAGCATGTCCGCTAACATATTGAAACTGACCTGGCTTCATAAAGATGATCTCGCAACACATTTCTTTCAACTAGAGAAGCTACGCACCCTGGAGGCTCTTAACACATTAACTGCACCATATACTATACTGGTGTTGACAAAAATCCAAATCAAACACTTTTTAACTACACACCCCTCACTTTGGACCAGACCTCTTACACCGCTTGAAGCACTCTGCACTAGAAAATACCCACAATGCCATGTCATGGCTACACGATAGGCATTGTTACTAAATGCGCTTTCCACCTTCTCTGTTGTCTTATACTGGAACCTGGGAATGGCAATTAGATAAGACCTTTATGGATGAAGACTGGGAAAACATCTGCATTCATATCCATAAGGGTTCTCTGAATGTTGATAAGCCAGGTGGTACTGCACACCTTCCTTACTAAATCAATTTTGCCCTACAATTCCTAACACATGCTGACTTTGTGGGGATGAGGTGTGGTCAGTGCTTCACATCTGATGGGCATGCTCCATACATCAGCCCTTCTGGAGACGGGTACATGACATTATAGTGCCGATCACTACTGATGTGTTGGGTTATGCCCCGACACAATATTTACTTCATCACTCTTCACTCCCTAAAACAGTATACCATAAATCCCTAGTAATGTTTATGGTCAACGCAGTAAAACAATGTTTCCCCTGTCACTGGTGCTCAAATTCAGATATTAATGGTGAGGGAATGGTTCCATAGTATAAACAAAATGGAAGAGATGGAGGAATTCATTTATATGTCACAGGACAGAATGACTAAATTAAAGACTACATGGTCTTGTTGGTCTTCCTTTCTCTTCTGTTTTTTTGTATATTACCTGCTTGGGCCCGAGAGCAACCTATGTGGCCTTGCTATTTTTTGCTTGATCAAGATCCAAGTGCATGGCCAACTCCTTTTCTGAGCATGAAGATTGGCTGTGGATCAGGCATTACACTACAGAGGTTTCCTTCTTTGATTTTTTTCTTTTGTGATTTCATTACTTGTAAAGATTTCTAGAAGCACTGTTAAAAGTATTTATTTGTCTTAATGACTCATTGCTTACTTCTGTGTAACACTTACCTAGCTTCTGTTGATATGTTGAAATGTTGTACTACCCACAATGTTTTCAATAAAAAACTTCATGGAACAAATAAAAATGTGAAACTTGCAGTGTAACAGTTGCATGCCTTGTAATATTGCTGTTTGGTACATTTAAAACCCTGAACACTTTTCCAGTTTGCAGAAATAAAAGATAAAGTGCTTGTAAACCCTTGCATTTACCAAATGAAGTGACTAGCCTAGGTGATACACGGAGATGAAACAAATCCTTCTACATAAGTTGTACTGGTCTATCTGCAGCCCTCTTTTTTCTGTAGATGTTCAAATTGCAGAATTTATACAGTTTTTCTGAGCTTCCAGAAAACAGATGGGGGGTGAAGTTATTATTATTATTTCAGGTACTTATATAGCGCCATCAATTTATGCAGCACTTTTACATATACATTGTACATTCACATCAGTCCCTACCCTCAAGGAGCTTACAATCTAAGGTCCCTAACTCACATTCATACACATACTAGGACCAATTTAGACAAGATCCAATTAACCTACCAGCATGTCTTTGTAGTGTGGGGGGGGGAAACCAGAGTACCCAGAGGAAACCCATGCAGACACAGGGAGAGCATGCAAACTCCAGGCAGGTGGTGTCGTGGTTGGGATTCAAACCAGTGACCCTTTTGCTGCTAACCACTACACCACTGTACCGTCCATTACACTCTGCAGCACTCAGTGAGGAAAGCTGAGAGCTGATTAGAGGGAAGGTACACCACCTTTCCCACAGCACACAGGAACAGAGCTGAGGCTGTCAGTCACAGACTATGTGCTGTAGCTCCCACCCCTGTTACTTTTTTTCTCTTGGGTGTCAGGAAACCTTGTCAGAAATGACTCTGCAAGTTAGAGACAAGTACACATTATAGAGGGTTATGATTTATAACTGTAAATGTAAGTATATGCAAATGTCTTTCAGATGATCCAACATCATTGCTTCAATTTTGGTAGTTCAGAATAAATCATGAGAGGGATTTTTTCATACATGTTGTGGCAGTGAGGCCCTGTGCTACCTGGAAGATTGCGGGTTTACACCAGATTTTAGAGAGACAGGCACGCTGGTTGCACAACTGTGTGCGGGGCTATTTAGTTGTGACCTCACTATGGCTCAGGGCCCCACCCAACAGACAGGAAGTTTGTGTAAGGGAGTCAGGTGGACTCCCATTTCCTCTGCAGGAGGCAGAGGCTGCATGGGGGCAGCCAGTGTAGCACGAGGCTAAAGGATAGCACCGATTTGCTGAGCGTTCAGGTCTGTGGGAGACAGACCTGGCCTAAAGCAGAAGGCCTTAACAGGAGAGCTGCATTTACAAGCCAGGAGGGCTGCATATCATTTACTAACCTGGAGACCTGGAGATTGTTTACAGTATTTCACCAAACAGCACAAAGCTGACAGTAAGTAAGCCAGGAGGCTGAATCATGTTTATGGAATAATGGTGGAACCCCCTACGAGGGAAGATTACTGTTTATTTGAACATTTCCTTTACGTTTAATAAAAATGGGCTGCCATGCCCTTAAAAATACAGTTTTGGACTGGCTGACTCATTGAAAACGCAACTACCGCTTGAGTCTGATATCCCCAATCTTACACGTGGTGGAGGTATTGCTTTGGGCAGAGATGGAAGAGTCGAGATCATCACATGCCAAAAGTGAGTAGCAAGAGCCTGGGTGTAGCAAGGTCTCTGGGTTGAATTGGTGCAGCCCCTTCTGACAGAGGAGTACCAAGGGGTGGGCCATTGGATGGGTCATAACCAAGATGACTATGACAATTACCTAGAAGCAATTCAATCTAGAGAGCGCAGGAAAAGTTCAGCGGGGAGAATCTGGTCTCCCATAGCAACCAGAGAAAATTTGTTTGCAGAAAGGAGGTGCTACAGCAGAGATGTGGCTCAAATCTCGAGTGAAGATGGCTATGCAAGAGTGTCCGCTGTCACCCCTGGGAACCGTGGAGAAAATTTAATTCCGCCTGCAGGGGGTGATAGAGAGCGCAGGAAATTGGTGGTTTCACATTATGGCTGCTTGTATGAAGTGGTCAGCCTAGAGAAGAGGGCACAGTATCAAGCATCCTGTAAAGGGTCTGACGTGTGGATCTGCTGTTATCCCTAGCAAGAAGAAACCTGTTCGGCCTGCATGGGCTGTTGAGTCCAAGAAGGCTGCAATGTTGCCCCATGCCCATGTGAGGGCATTAGCCTGTGAGAGCACAGCCAAGAAGGGACTACGCGCTCAATTGAAGTGTTCATCATCTGCCAACTGGAAGACTGGTGAGAAAAACTTACTATGTGACTGTGCACACGGAAGTGAAATTGACCTTGAATGGCAGATCCTCCATTTGTGCGAAAAAGGACTTGCCTTGTTGCAGTGCCCTGTTCAGTGGGGAGTCAAGTGTTAAAGTTAAAGGTGATAAGGTGTCGCTTAATGAGTTCAAAATTGATGCTGTGGAAGAAGGTTCTGAATGGTATGAGGTAGGGGCGACTGCTAAGCAGAGTATGCTACCTCCCCTAGCAATGGTAGATAAGGCTGCAGAGGTGTCCCGTGGAACCTCCAGGGAGCTCTGTATATTGCAGCCAGAGGTTGCCCGGGACAACTGTGATGCCACTCTAAAGGATAAGAGGGTACTTGAACCTGTTCATGAGAATAAGTCAAAGGCTAAAGCTGAAATGTGTGATAAGGGGATAATGAAACAGCAGGGTCATATAAAGTTAATGAAGCATTGTCAGTGCACAGTGGTGAAAGTGTGGTATTGCATCCAGATATGTAAGGGGTGACGTCTGAGAAATGTGTGCCGTTGCCCCTAGCAACCGTGACAGGTGCAACAGAGGTGTCCCTGGAGACCACACAGGAGCTTATGGTGCCTTAGTTTGGGGTTTCCCAGGAAGGCTGTGTCCCCGCCCTGATTGACAAATGTGTTTCACAGGAGGTGAAAAGCAATGTACTAACACAGACTATACAAGGCAGGAATGTGGATAATTATGATGTGTTTAATGTGTCTGCTGCTGAGCCATTGAGGGGAGTTCGATCAAGGCAGACTGGGATGATATGGATAGTAGCAGTATTTCTAGCAATGCTGATAACGTTCATGATGATGTTGCTGAGGAGTGTGAAACTAACAAGTGCAGCGTTTCAGTTGCTGTTGAGCCTCTTGGTCTGTATATGTCTCCTTGGGCGGATGTAGTGCTACAGAGCAAAACTTTTTGGGATGATTTGGCCAAGAAACTAAGTGCAATGCTGGATGATATTTCTGGGGCTAAAGGTGTGGTGGACACTATGGCTGCTGTGCCAGGAGAGGTGTCTGCAGAACAGCTTAAAGGCCAAGGTGCATTGGCTGTTGCAGAAATGAACTCTCTCGTGTCTGAAGGTCCGAGTGAGTGTAAACGCACAGCAGAAATTGTGTCCACAGTGCATACAGTGGAAAATATTTATTTTGTGATGGCAGATATACTTAATGAAATGCTAGCATCATGGATTGTACAGCCGATGTATGTTTTTGCCCGCTTCTCTTGTGATTGGAGAACTGGTACCACGGGGTACGGCTGATGGGAGCTCAATACTGCAGGCTGTACTGTGTAGAGATCACAAATGTTGAAAACAATTACAGCAATGTCGGTTACTTTTGTGGAAAGTGGCCTCACAGTTCTTTGTGAGAGTGCTTCCAGTGGCAGTTGTGTGCAAAAGGTGCTCAGGAGAACTGCTAGAGGAATCAGAAATTACAGACATGGTGGAATCTCTTCGGTTGAGCAGTGGTTTGAGGTACCCGGAGACACTCTGACTGAAAATAACAGTGTGGGTAACTGTAATGGGGAAGTGTGTAAATCCAAGTTATATTTTGTCTCATAGTTTGCTGGGTTGCTTCCTACTGATGTGGTGTATGAGAAGCGCTCTAGAGCACTGTCGGACAGCTCAGAGGTATTGGTTGAGGTTCCAATGGACATAGAAATGGTTAAAGAAATCGGTGTGCAAAAATTCAAAACGAATGACAGATTGCAAAGGATAGGCCCTTTACAAAATAATCTAGGGTGCATGACTGGGGACAAAGAGAAGGCAAACTTATTATATACATTCTTCAGCTCTGTGTATACAAAGGAGCATGGGGGAGCTCATGTCCACGATGGTGGTGGTAGTGACACAGCCACAAATGATCCACAATGGCTCAAAAGTGAAATGGTCCAGAGTATTTAGACAGAATAAAGGTAGATAAAGCACCTGGACCAGATGGCATTCATCCACGGATCCTAAAGGAATTGAGCTCTGTCATTTCAAAGCCATTGTATCTCATTTTTAGGGACTCCTTAATGACTGGAATAGTACCACTGGATTGGCATAGGGCCAATGTGGTGCCCATATTTAAAAAGGGAGGAAATCCTAGGCACCTACTTACGGTAGACCAGGTCC
>BLSH010404266.1:395308-414243 GCA_018402905.1 Glandirana rugosa | reverse complement strand
TCTCCCAATTCGATCACGACATTTTATTACCACCGGTGTGTTTTATAACTGTGAAACCCGGGTTAAACCTGTAAAAGTGAATCCCCACATGAGTGAAAACAACGGTCGCCAAGTCTGTAATTACTTACACACAATAGAACTCCCCTGTCGTTTAAAAGTGACAAATAGGTGAAGTCGGGGCCTTCCTAAAGGTCGAAATCCTGGCCTCGGGAAAAACGCTAAGCCGCGACGCAGCTTAGCGACTGTTAACGCGCCAGCACGCTGCAACATGGGTTTGTTTTAAACGCAGGAAATCAGAAATGACGCAGCGGTGATCAAATACCACCAAAAGAAAGCTCTGTTTGTGGGAAAAAAAGGACGCAAATTTTGTTTGGGTACAACGTCGCACGACCGCGCAATTGTCAGCGATTCGACGCAGCGCCGAATCGCAAAAAGGGCTCCGGTCCTAAAGCTGGAAATCCTTCCGGGGCTGAAGTGGATAAACAGTGAAAATTTGCTGTCCCCTCAAGATAACACACATTCATTAATGTCTGAACCGCTGGCAACAAAAGTGAGTACACCCCTAAGTG
Organism: Glandirana rugosa; assembly: GCA_018402905.1. Classification (NCBI taxonomy): domain Eukaryota; kingdom Metazoa; phylum Chordata; class Amphibia; order Anura; family Ranidae; genus Glandirana; species Glandirana rugosa. Next base: position 413,674 of record BLSH010404266.1, on the reverse strand, counting down.
AAAATGTCCAAATTGGGCCCAAAGTGTCAATATTTTGTGTGGCCACCATTATTTTACAGCACTAGCTTAACCCTCTTGGGCATGGAGTTCACCAGAGCTTCACAGGTTGCCACTGGAGTCCTCTTCCACTCCTCCATGATGACATCAGAGAGCTGGTGGATGTTAGAGACCTTACGCTCCTCCACCTTTCGCGTGAGGATGCCCCACAGATGCTCAATAGGGTTTAGGTCAGGAGACATGCTTGGCCAGTCCATCATCTTTACCCTTCTTTAGCAAGGCAATGGGTGTCTTGGAAGTGTGTTTGGGGTCATTATCATGTTGGAATACTGACATGCGGGCCCAGTCTCTGAAGGGAGGGGATAATGCTTTGCTTCAGTATATCACAGTACATGTTGGCATTAATGGTTCCCTCAATGAACTGTAACTCCCCAGTGTCGGCAGCACTCATGCAGCCCCAGACCATGACACTCCCACCACCATGCTTGACTGTAGGCAAGACATGCTTGTCTTTGTAGTCCTCACCTGGTTTTTGCAACACATGCTTGACACCATCTGAACCAAATAAGTTAATCTTGGTCTCATCAGACCACAGGACATGGTACCAGTACTCCATGTCCTTAGTCTGCTTGTCATCAGCAAACTGTTTGTGGGCTTTCTTGTGCAACATCTTTAGAAGAGATTTCATTCTGGGATGACAGCCATGCAGACCAATTTGATGCAGTGTGCAGCGTATGGTGTGAGCACTGACAGGCTGAACCCCCACCCCTTCAACCTCTGCAGCAATGCTGGCAGCACGCATACGTCTATTTCCCAAAGATAACCCCTGGATATGAGGCTGAGCATGTGCACTCAACTGCTTTGATCGACCATAGCGAGGCCTGTTCTGAGTGGATCCTGTCCTGTTAAACTGCTGTATGGTCTTGGCCACCGTGCTGCAGCGCAGTTTCTGGGTCTTGGCATGCTTCTTATAGGCTAGGCCATCTTTATGTAGAGCAACAATTCTTTTTTTTTCAGATCCTCAGAGAGTTCTTTGCCATGAGAGGCAATGTTGAACTTTCAGTGACCAGTATGAGAGAGTGAGAGCACACCTCTCCCCATTCACACCTATAACCTTGTAACACTAAAGAATCACATGACACCGGGAAGGGAAAATGGCTAATTGGGCCCAATTTGGATGTTTTCACTTAGGGGTGTACTCCCTTTTGTTGCCAACAATTTAGACATTAATGGCTGTGTGTTGAGTGGGACAGCAAATTTACACTGTTATACAAGCTGTACACTCACTACTTTACATTGTAGCAAAGTGTCATTTCTTCAATGATGTCACATGAAAAGATATAATAAAATTTTTACATAAATGTGAGGAGTGTACTCACTTTTCAAGGCTTCACCTTCAACATTACTGGACGCCTTTCCCTTTCTTCTGGAGGGTTGGATGGTCCTGTGCCACTGTTGGTCTCTGACTTATTTTGTTGCATATCATGTCATCATTCTATTGCTTGCCAAGTAACCAGTCATTTTATGTTATATGTTTGACAGGCTTCTAATATGTCCTTATGTCTCTTTAGAATATTGTAACTGCATATAAATTAATTTCCCTAAAGAAGGAGTAGAAGTAACTCTGAAACATGTATGATCAAGTTTTGCAGAAATATATGCAACTGTACTGATCATAGACCTGTTTATGGTTCAAGTAGCATCTTTTTGTGTTTTCACACATTGTAACTAAGCGTTTATATATTGGAAATCATTTTTTACTAATTATGTCTTGTAGATACTAATAAAACTTACTTTTTTTTATTCATGTATGCTTTTTGTGCCTTTAAAGTCCTACCATTTTTCTGGGGAAATCATTACTGTAATTACTAGGGATGTTGGCCGATTCATTAGCAGATATTATTTACCTCCTGATCATTTTCACTCCCCGAGAGTATGCCACCAGACCAGAGAAGAGGAGGAATTGGGTGGAGTTAAGCACTTAGCATGGAGGAAGAAGTTAAATCCTCCTCCGCTGTGAATGCTGGGGCTGCCTTGGCTTCACTCTATGTGTCTGATGTCACTGGTTGCTAGATGCCAAGCGGCAGGCGTCTAGCAACTAGATTGGGAATCAGGCAATATAGATGATAGGGTGGCTGCAGTGTGTCAGTTTCACTCCGGGACAATGAAGGTGCCTGGGACAGACATGCCAGATGCGTGCTGCTGGTCCGGCTTGACACCCGCCTAACGTGTGGCACCCAGGGCGGACTGCATCCCCCGTCCCTAGCTTGGCACGCCACTGGTTTTGGGTCATTATCATGTTGGAATACTGCCCTGTGGCTGAGTCTCTGAAGGGAGGGTATCATGCTCTACTTCAGTATGTCTCCATACATGTTGGCATTCATGGTTCCCTCAATGAACTGTAGCTCCCCAGTGCCGGCAGCACTCATGTAGCCCCAGACCATGACACTCCCACCATTATGCTTGACTGTAGGCAAGACACACTTGTCTTTGTACTCCTCACCTGGTTGCCGCCACACACGCTTGACACCACCTGAACCAAATAAGTTTATCTTGGTCGCACCAGACCACGGACATGGTTCCAGTAATCCATGTCCTTAGTCTGCTTGTCTTCAGCGAACTGTTTGTGGGCTTTCTTGTGCATCATCTTTAGAAGAGGCTTCCTTCTGGGACGACAGCTATGCAATGCAGACCAATTTGATGCAGTGTGTGGCATATGGTCTGAGCACTGACAGGCTGACCCCTCACCCCTTCAACCTCTTCCTGTAAAACCACTGTATTGTCTTGGCCACCATGCTGCAGCTCAGTTTCAGGTTCTTGGCAATCTTCTTATAGCCTAGGCCATTTTTATTCAGATCCTCAGAGAGTTCTTTGCCATGAGGTGCCATGTTGAACTTCCAGTGACCAATATGAGAGAGTGAGAGCAATAACCACAAATTTAACACACCTGCTCCCCATTCACATCTGAGACCTTGTAACACTAACAAGTCACATGAAACCGGGGAAGGAAAATGGCAAATTGACACTTTGGGCCCAATGTTGACACTTTGGGCCCAATTTCGACATTTTCACTTAGGGGCGTACTCACTTTTGTTGCCAGCGGTTTAGACATTAATGGCTGTGTGTTGAGTTATATTGAGGGAACAGAAAATTTAGACTGTCATACAAGCTGTACACTCACTACTACTGCAAAGTGTAATTTCTTCAGTGTTGTCACATGAAAAGATATAATAAAATATTTACAAAAATGAGAGGGGTGTACTCACCTTTGTGAGATACTGTATATTACAGTACATGTAAATCCTCCCATTTACGTACCCTCTCCTTCTCACTGTTTCAGATGCCACAATACAGTGCCCTCCTGCAACCGTATATTTAGCCTTTACATGATAAGAAGTAGAGGAATCACATATAGAGTAAAATCACAATGAATTGAATAAACATATTGATCACACTCACAATGATGTTTGTGCATATCAGCTCCCTGTGTCTTTCTCATTCATTGATCCCCTCTGTAAGCTGAAGTTGTGATTCCGCTTGGGACAGACAGTGGCTCCATATGCTACTTGGGTTACAAGCTTAACCACTTCAGCCCCCGAAGGATTTACCCCCTTAATGACCATTCTATTTTTTGCGATACGGCACTGCATTACTTTAACTTAAATTTGCGCGGTTATACAATATTGTACCCAAACAAAATTGACATCCTTTTTTTCCTTTACTTTTCCTTTACTTTATCTTATAAAACATATCCAAAAATATATAAAAAACACATTTATTGATCAGTTTAGGCCAATAAGTATTCTTCTACATATTTTTGGTTAAAAAAAAATATCATTAAGCATATATTGATTAGTTTGTGCAAAAGTTATATTGTCTACAAAATAGGGGATACATTTATGGCATTTTTATTATTATTATTTTTTTTTACTGGTAATGGCGATGATCAGTGATTTTTAGCGGGACTGCGACATTGCAACGGACAGATCGGACACCTAATTAACATTTTTGACACTTTTTTGGGAACCAGTGACAGTAATCAGTGTTAAAAATATGTACTGACATAGTACTAATGACACTGACAGGAAAGGGGTTAGCACTAGGGAGCGATCAAGGGGTTAACTTTGTTCCCTGTTTGCTGTTCTAACTGTATGGGGGACTGTGTGACTAGGAAAACACACAGATTCGTCTTCCTGCTTAGCAGATCCCTGTTCTGTCTCTGCGGGGAATGATCACGGGTGGCCGGCGGACATCGAGTCTGCTGGACCCGCTGATTGGCTCCTCCGCTGGTCAATCGGCACGCGTGCCCACAAATGCTAGTGCGTGGATCATCGTACCGGTACGTTGATTTACACAGACAAGCCACCTTGCCGCAGTATATCTGTGGTGGGTGGTCGGTAAGTGGTTAAATGCAGTCACTGTTTGGCTGATAAATTTTCACTCGGCTCCTTTGACAAAAGTCAATTAGAATATCATCTTTTTTTGGAGCCAACAGGGCTAACCAAATTGGCTAAAACTGATCTCTTTTTTTTATCAGGCATAATTATAAAAAAATAGATTGGGTAACACTCTGTGGAGAAGGGGGTGAACACAGGTTCACCAGACACGAGCACCAGAAATGCTTGCATTAAAGGATCACATTTGCTACCAGCATCTGCAACTACATTTCAGAGGGTCTTCTGTTGGAGCGCATTGCAATGCCTGTAATGACTATCTCCGTATACAATCAATATTGCTAGGTTCACATTGTTGCCCTGCTGTAATGTGCGGATTACAGTGAAATGCTTGTTTTGCATGTTATTTGACTGCAGTTCCATTCACCAACACACCTTGCCAACAGATACACTATATTACCAGATGTATTGGGACGCCTGCCTTTACACACACATGAACTTTAATGGCATCCCAGTCTTAGTCTGTAGGGTTCAAAATTGAGTTGGCCCACCATTTGCAGCTATAACAGCTTCAACTCTTCTGGGAAGGCTGTCCACAAGGTTTCGGAGTGTGTCTATGGAAATGTTTGACCATTCTTCCACAAGCGCATTTGTGAGGTCAGGCACTGATGTGGATGAGAAGGCCTGGCTCACAGTCTCTGCTCTAATTAATCCCAAAGGTAGAGCACCTTATTTTGAGGCCAGTCAAGTTCCTCCACCCCAAACTCGCTCATCTATGTCTTTATGGACCTTTGTGCACTGGTCCAAATTATTTGGTGAAGGGGAGATTATGGTGTGGGGTTGTTCTTCAGGGGTTGGGCTTGGCCCCTTAGTTCCAGTGAAGGGAACTCTTAAGGCATAAGCATACCAAGACATTTTAGGCAATTTCATGCTCCCAACTTAGTGAGAACAGTTTGGGGATGGCCCTTCTTGTTCCAACATGACTGCACATGAGTGCACAAAGCAAGGTCCATAAAGACATGGATGAGTTAGTTTTGGATGAAGGAACTTGACTGGCCTGCACAGAGTCCTGACCTCAACCCCATAGAACACCTTTGGGATGAATTAGAGCAGAGACTGTGAGCCAGGCCTTCTTGTCCACATCAGTGTCTGACCTCACAAATGCACTTTTGGAAGAATGGTCAAACATTCTCATAGACACACTCCTAATCATTGTGGACAACCTTCCCAGAAGAGTTGAAGCTGTTATAGCTGCTAAGGGTGGGCCAACTCAATATTGAACCCTACGGACTAAGACTGGGATGCCATTAAAGTTCATGTACTTGTAAAGGCAGGCGTCCCAATACTTATGGCAATATAGGGTCTGATGAAGTGCATTACAACACACAGTAATGCACAACCATGTTTTATGGTGTGCTGTATCAAAAATTAGTATATGCACCTTGATTGGTGTGCTTTGGTTCGTTAGGGAGCCCATTCAAATGAATTGCTGCTTTAACGCAACACAAATAATCCAGGTGCGTTACTGCAACGGAGATGTACTGTATGAACCCAGCCTTAGAGCCCATTCCAACCTATGCATCTACTGCACTCATTTTAATGTATATGTACACAGGTTAGCCATTGTTTAAAATGTTGCTTATTCACATCTTTTCAATAAATTGACCTACATTATCTCTTTTTAATGCATTTGCATGTGTTATTGGGCTTATTGATGGAAATAGCAGAGCATGAAATTGCACAATTGTTTATAACGCATGTAAAAATACATAAACTCTCCAAGAAATATACGAATCCAGCCTAAAAGTATTTAGAGGTCAGAAGTAGAACCGTTAGTCTAAAAAAAAGGATGTACCTAATAACAGAGTGCAGAAACCTGTGAATAGCTATTTGCATAATATAAAAAGTGGTGTGTTTGTATAATCACTATATATGTAAATATAAGCACTTAACTAACATTCCCACAATGCAGAGCCTTCTATTTTGTGTAATTTGACAAAAGCATAGTAAAACTGTAAAAAAAAAACTAACAGCATCTGCACAGCAGGTAAACTCTTAACACATTTGTTAAATAATGTTCTATATTGAGCTAGCTGAACTGACTTGACCTATCACATTTTTTGTAGTAGCAGTAGCTATGAAAGGTTCACTACACTTCATTTCCTTGTGTCACATATATTGATAAAACTGAAGTGAAAAGCATGTGGGAGATTAATTTTTCCCAGACCAAAGGATGTATTTCTGATTGTTATGAAGACTCCTCCTTCAACAGGAATTCCCACAAGCTGCATAAACAGAGGCACTCTCTGCTTTGGCTATTTGATAAAGCATACACAGTGTGTGTTTGTATATAGTGCATATCAGAGAAACAATGCCAAAGTATCTAGATAAAGAAAATACGATGGGTTATGAACTATTATGATAATGGAAAAGCGAAAATATTTCTGAAAACATTTAAATTATTTAATTATCAGAAAATGACAAGGAACAAAAATGTCTATTTGTGCTTATAACTCACAAGCAATGTTTAACATCTAAATTGTTTTTAGATCTTGAAAAGGAATAGAAAAAAACATATATGCAAATGCAAATATATATGCAAATAACTTTTTTTTTATAGACTATTATAGAAATGTTTTCCGAGATGAAGCACAAATGCATATTATTTTGGATTAAAACATGTATTAAACGCTAACAATGAACGTATCTTATTTGCTTCCTTTTGGTATGCTAAATATACCATTGAAAACATTGTGTTATCTGTTTCATAAGTGCAAAATATCAGCCCTGCTTAGTTATATTCTGCAGACTACAGAACCTCTTTTCCCCATATTATGAAGACAGGGAAAAAGGGATGTCCAAATCAGAAGCTAAACGTGCATTAATGCCAATGCAAAAAGCTACTAAAAGCATGTTTTTACAGACGCTTTTTCCTGCCGTTGGTAGTGGCTTTGCAGCTCGCTTTTTCTAATGCCCTGTGTGCATGAGGCCTTATGTTTACTGTGTTACCTTGAAGCCTTGGTATGCCTATAGGCTTTGTTTTGTATCTCAGTCTCAAAATACTTAATAAAAAGAATGTTTAAAAAGGTATTTCTGTAACAGTTTTTATGTTTTTCAAACTGGTATAAAGCCAGTTATTGAGGTTGCCTGGGGACTTTTGGTGTACCTTGTCTTTCCATCCACTTCTCTGTTTATAAATGGACTTTAAATGATATTGTGTATATTTAATACATAAATATATGTTATTGTATTATTAATAATGCTACTACTACTACTGCTAATAATAATAATCATTTGGTCATCTTTCTAATGTAATTACTGTTCCCAGAAAACAAACTGAATGAAGAACTCTTAATCTTAATCATCTGATAAATGCAGTAATGTTACTGATACTGTATGCAATCAGGCTTTATTTCCAGTGTGTGTGTGTGTGTATTCCATTCACTGATGTACCTTGCTTTATGCAGTAGCAGGGTGTCTCTTTTTCACTTTAAATTGCCCACAAATGCAGGCAAGCTTTACAATCAAAACAATCAATTCTAAACTGCCTAAACTAATCAGTCCACGTTGAATGTGACCCTTTAAATTGAGTGTGAAATTGAGAGATGGAACTCCCTTTTCTCTCTCAAGTACAGTGCACTGTACTCAGAAAAGCCATCACTTAATTTTGTAAGTAGGTATGTTAATAATAGTGCTTCTCCTGCAGGTATTATGTGCTAACAAAACCATGTGTGCCTGGTTCTTTAGAGGGTTACTGGAAGGCAAAGCAAACCTTGGCCATCTGGCATCACCACATTGCATATATATTATCCAGATACTGATGCTTAACATACTTGTAAAGCTAACTTGTCTCTCTCAGGGTTTGATTTTAATTTGACTAATATTCCTGTTAATAATAACATCTAATTAGAAGATCCATTAAAAGTTAGTAACATTAATTTAACAGGGAAATATCTAATGGAGTTCTTGGAGCAGCTTTGGCATGCTTCCATTAAATTAATGTTACAAACTTTTTTAAAGGATGTCTTAAATGGGAATCATTAGTGGTGGGAATATTAAACAAATTAAACTCAGGCCTTTCTTAAGAGGTGGGAGCTTTTTTATTAATCAGAGCAAAGGTGTCTGTTATTTTCTGAGCCTGTTTAAAATGCGCAGCAGGAAATAAATTTGGCCAAAATGATGCTGTTTGTGAACTTTGCATATAGTTCATTGATAGTCATATGCCAGTATTCATATACGTAAATATATTCATAAGCCTTTAACATGGTTATTTCACCATTAAAACATTACTGAGTGTTGTGATATATTTATTTAACTGCACAGTTTACAAATTTGAATACAACGTAATAAAATCTTACTATAAGTAAATGCTTCAACATGCAGCAACCTATAGCCAAAACAAATTTTTTAGTTTTTGAAGCAGGGAAAAGGTTAAAACCTCTGCAAGGTTGTAAATGATATACTTGTTGAGGAGATGTTCCTTATTTTACTCTATGACTAAGCTCCTAATGGAGTAAAATGCGTAAGTAGGAGCATGTGGATTACCACTGTACCGAATAATAATAAAACTGATTTTAGGCTTTTACAAGGAGAATGGCTTCACTTTTGTTGTTGGTGTTATAATTGTGAGCAGGTCACAGACCCATCGGTGGAGGAGAGTTAGGGGGCTTAGAGCGGAGCCGTTTGGATCATTTTCATTCATTTCGGTTCCTTTTGATACTTATCACCTGGATAGGAATTGAGCACAGCTTTCCCCAATGGGGATACTGGCAGCCAATAAAACCCCAAAAGTTCCAACCCTATCTCACTAGATTTTTTTTGCTGCCTGTTTCCCCATGATAGAGATTTCTCCACACTTCCTATTCTTTCTAATAAATGTCAAAAAGACAGAAAGGCAGGAATAAAATATTGACAGAGGCTTTAAGCTCTTTTTAGGTTGTTGCTGTTATTTATGTACTCAATGAAAAAATCTTACCTCTCTATCCTCTGTTGGATTGCCTGCCACATTGTGAAAAATTGGGTTTTGGAAGGACAGGAACTGAGTCGCAGACAGCATGTAGGGGCCCTTTAAGGGAAACATTTTTTTTTCCCTGTGGAGAACATAGCAACCCGCAACCCTCTCTCTGGGATTGGATGATATTTACTTCAAAAAGGATAGAGGCATGAGGCAGCAGATTGAAACAGTGGTTAGGTAAAAACTGGGGTTGAGGGGTTTAGGAGCAAGGAGAAGCTGCCATTTTTCCTGGAGAAATTAATAGAATGGCATCATGTAAAGAGTGGGACCTTTGCTTCCCTGATCTTGGGGGAGCACATGGCTATGTGCTGTGTTATTTCAAGAGGCTATTTATTCTACTCGAGATCAGGAGTTTTTTTTGTTAAAGGGAAACCCTGACTGTGCCCTCAGGATTGTTAGAGTTAAACTCAGAGTGCATATCTTATCATGTTACTGTAAAATGGAGAGGGGAAGATGTTCTTTACTTGATTTGTCTTGTTTTCTTTATTGAAATGTATAGCAAAGATTACCTTTACAAATATAATCAATTGCTTGGACATTGCTTTATTGTATAGCACCATAGAAAGATCCCTTAACCACTTCTTTACTGGGCACTTAAACCCCCCTCCTGCCCAGACCAATTTTTGGCTTTCAGCGATGTCACATTTTGAATGAGAATTGCGCAGTCGTGCGACGTTGTACCCAAACTAAATTTATATCATTTTTTTCCCACAAATGGAGCTTTCTTTTGGTGGGATTTGATCACCTCTGCATCATTTCTGATCACCGCTATAAACAAACAAAGAGCGATGATTTTGAAAAAAAAACAATATTTTTTCCTTTTTGCTATAATAAATATCCAAATAAATAAATAAAAATTATTCAACATATTTTTGGTAAAAAAAAATCGCAATCGGTGTATATTGATTGGTTTGCGCAAAAGTTATCGCGTTTACAAACTATGGGAATTGATTTATGGCGTTTTTATTATTATTATTTTTTTTACTAGTAATGGCGGCGATCTGCGATTTTTATTGGGACTGCGATATTGGGGCGGACATGTCGGACAATTTTGACACTTTTTTGGGACCAATGACATTTATACAGCGATCAGAAATTTAAATGTCCACTGATTACTGTATAAATGTCATTGGCAGTGAAGGGGTTAACCTGCAGGGGGCAGTGAAGGGGTTAACTATGTTCCCTGGGTGTGTTCTAACTGTGGGGGGAGGGGCTGGTTGGGACATAACAGATCTAACTGATCCCAGTGACAGGGATCAGTAGATCTGTCATGTCCCCTTCAACAGAACAGAGAACCGCCGTGTTTACATCGGTGGTTCCCCGTTCTGCAGGTCTGACAGGGGATCGCGGGTCTCGGGCAGACATCGAGTCCACCGGACCTGTGGGCACGCCCACGCAGCGTGCGGCAGGCGCGTGCCACCGCCGCCTGTGAGTGTGCGCCAGGAGCGCACACATGGCCAGGACGTCCATGGACGTCCACCCCGCAATTCAGATCCGCGCTGGAGCCGTACTTTGGCTATAGTGCGGATCTGAACAGGTAACATGCTGATGGGAAAATGATAATAAATGGACACAGAAAGTGAAGTGAATGTATCAGCATGTATGGATGCTATGAATGAACTAATGAGAAAGTGCATGGGTCAGCCTGAATGAAAGAGTGCATAAGTCAAAGAGAAACTCTGGTGACTTGAGGATTTGTTTTAAGACTGTCCTCTGATAGAATATGAATGTGACATGAGGGTCAGTTGTGGGCCTGTCCTCTGTGTCCTCCACCACGACGTATGTGACATAGAAGAAGGAACTAAATATAATGTAGAATTATTCTACATCTAGTTAAAATATTCAGTTTTTTAGGCAAAGTGACTCATTGTATATGAGACTAAATGTGTTACTTGAGGATTTGTTTTAAGACTGTCCTCTGATAGAATATGAATGTGACTTGAGGGTCAGTTGTGGGCCTGTCCTCTGTGTCCTCCACCACGACGTATGTGACATAGAAGAAGGAACTAAATATAATGTAGAATAATTCTACATCTAGTTAAAATATTCCGTTTTTTAGGCAAAGTGACTCATTGTATATGAGACTAAATGTGTTAAAGGTGAAACCATAGTTACCTAGCTTTATGAATGGTAAATAGGCAGTAATGCTCTATTACAAGCATGAAGAGCCTGGCAGAGGCTTAAACCCTTCTCCATTCTACAAAAAAATGTGTTTTTAGCTGTTTGTGTCTCAGTTGGAAAGATTTCCCCTCATGTGCTGCCCCAATGGCAGATAGCAGGATCTGAAGAAAACCTTCCTAAAAGGCAGCACACACAAAAAAAAAAACATGATGGCTGCATTATTCCTATTCCACTGCTATTGGGCTTACTCGAGAGCATGTAAGACAGTGTAATTTAATGGGGTTTATAAATAGTTTAACACTGATGTATATAATGTATTAACCACTTCAGTCCCGGAAGGATTAACCCCCCTTAATGACCAGGTAATTTTTTTGCGATATGACACTGCATTATTTTAACTGAAAATTGTGCGGTCGTGCGATGCTGTAATCAAATAAAATTGATGTCCTTTTTTCCCACAAATAGAGATTTCTTTTGGAGGTATTTGATCACCCTGCAGTTCTTATTTTTTGCGCTATAAACAAAAAAAGAGTGACAATTTTGAAAAAAAAAAACAATATTTTCTACTTTCTGCTATAAAACATACCCAATAAAAAAATTTAAAAAAATCTAATTTCTTCATCAGTTTAGGCCAATATGTATTCTGCTACATATTTTTAGTAAAAAAAACCCCAAATAAGCGTATATTGATTGGTTTGCACAAAATTTATAGCGTCTACAAAATAGGGGATAGATTTATGGCATTTTTATTATTTATTTATATTTTTATTAGTAATGGCGGCCATCAGTGATTTTTAGTGGGACTGCAACATTGCAGCGGACAGATTGGACACCTAACTGACATTTTTGACACTTTTTTGGGAACCAGTGACACTAATACAGTGATCAGTACTAAAAATATGCACTGACATTGTACTAATGACACTGGCAGGGAAGGGGTTAACATCAGAGGCGATCAAAGGGTTAACTGTGATCCCTTAGTGTGTTTCTAACTGTGTAGGGGAATGGGCTGTTTGGGACAACACACAGATCCGTCTTCCTGCATAGCAGAAAGATAGGATCTGTGTGATCTCCCCTGTCAGAACGGAGATCTGCCTTGTTGGCAGATCCCCATTCCGTTTGCCGGGAACGATCGCGGGTGGCCGGCAGACATTGAGTCCACCAGACCCGTTGATTGGCTCCCCTGACGGCCAGTGGGTGCACACGCGGACCCACAGATAGCCGTGTACGAGCCCGATGTACACCCAGGGCGATTCGCGCAGCCGAGCCAACATGCCGCAGTGTAACTTCGGTGGCTGTTTGGCAAGCGGTTAAACAAATATTCTGCATAGATTCATTTTAGGCCTCCCAATATAATGCTAGTGAATAATAAACCACTCACAAACAATTAAAAAGAATAAAAGTAATATTTATTTAGCTTTGTTACAAATGATTGAGTACAAAAATAGTAGTGCCAGCATAATGTCAGTTGTATCAGTAAGGCCCAGTGGCATGCAGCCATGGCTCATGCTGCAGGCCACTACATTTCCATGGTTGATGGACTGCAAATACATCAGCAAGCCCCATTTTATACAGTTCTCCTCCTTTTTTATGGTGTGTAAAGTAATGGCTCAGTTTGTCTTTCAAATTCCAAATTCTGGAGGCAATCCAGAAGCTTAATGTAACACTTTTACTGAATGCTAAATACATTTTTTCTTATAAAGAGTTGTCCCAGGAATGCAATTTTCATTCTAATGCAGTCTAAGCATTTATTTTTTAGCCCAGTTAGATCCTAGAATAAAATTCTGCCGACAGCTTCCTTGTGCAATATAATAGTAAGTGAGCAGAGCCTTGCTATTCATTCAGGTACTAAGCAATCCACAGCCATAATAAACAGTCTGTCCCCCGAGCTGGAGTCCTGTGGTCTATATGTAGGAAGTGACCCTCTCTGCCAGGGCCAGATTTACATCTCAGGAGCCTATAGACAGAGAATTCTAAAGCGCCTCAACCCCTACCCACCCAATAAGACCAACCTTTTTTTTTTTCTTGATAAATTACCGCAAAATTTCAGTAAAAAACTCACTAAAGTGACTTTTAGGTCAAACAAAAGCAATAAACTACCCACATTTTTGGTAGAATATAAAATATGAGGTTACACCGAGTAAATAGATACCCAACATGTCAAACCTTAAATTTGTGTGCACCCACGAAATGGCAACATACTTCTGTACCCTATATTTTCCATAAGTGACAGTTCAGAAATCCCCATCAGTTTAGTGTTACGGAAGAGGTTTTGTACTAGAATTAGTGCTCTCACACCGGCTTATGCGGAAATATGTAACATGTGTATCGCAATCAACGTTTTTACATGTAGGCGCCCCCGAAGTGTGGGTTTACATTCGTACATGCGTATGTGGGGGTGGAGGACCTCAATTTTTTTTTGGAGGGGGGGGATTTTATGTGCTTGGTTATAACTTTATTTATATGTTCCCTCATCAACTCCTCCCATATTCGCCTCCAGGACATCTCCCGAGCCTCTGCCATCCTCTGGAATTCCCTACCCCAATCTGTCAGACTGTCTCCAAATCTATCCACTTTTAGGCGATCCCTGAAAACTTTTCTCTTCAGAGAAACCTATCCTGCCTCCACCTAACAACTACACTTTTTATTTTCTCCATCAGCTCGTCCCCCACAGTTATTACCCTTTGTATCACTTCACCCTCCCTCCTAGATTGTAAGCTCTAACGAACAGGGCCCTCTTATTCAACTGTGTTGTAATTATACTGTCTACCCTAATGTTGTAAAGTGCTGCGCAAACTGTCAACACTATATAAATCATGTATAATAATAATCATAATAATACATTTATATAAATATATTATATGCTATTATATATTATATATACATGTCTCTTTCTGGGTCACCGACAAGAAGGGGAGGAGAGTAGATGTCCACTGTTCTCACTCCCCTACACCTGCTGGCACCCACCATGCCAGTCCTGGACCCACAGATGGGCAAGCAGAGCCCTGAAGCATGGAAGGCGTATGCACAGGGTGATGTGTGGAAGCAATCGGGCAGCAGCAGCGCAGTCACCTGGATGCTTCCACATGACAGGCAGGAGTCTACCTGTCAGTTTTACATAAAATCCCGCTGGCTGCATTCACCAGATTGTGTGTGAAACCCCCCACTGTCAGGTCCGTACATTGTACATAAAAAAAACCTCATACTGATGAGTGAACCTCTAGGTTGGGTGCCTGTAGGAACATGCCTATCATACCTAGTGAAAAATCCAGCTCTGCTCTTTGCTGTGGTTTAACATGCCCCCTGTGAGTCAGAGTTAGCATCATGGGGGGAGACAGAATTTACACAACCTTTCTCACACAGATAGGTTCTCTACCGCTGCTTCTCCCCTTTAAATGGTTACAAAACAATATTTTGCTGTCAGAAATTATGGCTGATCAATGGGAGAGAGGAGCCTGCAAGCAGAGTATGATATTATTTACCTTCCCAGTCTTGTCACAGTCACATGACTGGAGCTCGAGGTCTGCTTTTTGTTGATAAATGGTACCGATTTTTTGAAAGATTATAATGTTGCTGTAGACTTGGACATGTCATGGCATTAATTTATCCATGCAAGGCACGCTTGTCAATAACATCCTGCAGCTTTAGGGTCCTTTCACACAGGGCAATCCCCCTGCTCAGCAGGGGATCCATGAACAGATCCCCTGCTAAACTGGAAAAGAACAGGACAGATGTCAGTTTTGAGACATCTGTGTGAATCATGACAACTGACCGATAGCTCTATGGGTGGCTGGATGTAAATATTCTTGCGTCCATTTACATCGGGCTACCTCTGATCCATCACATTTCGGTCTGGAAAACTTGAAAAGGATTGCATCCTTTTCCTGTTTTTTTTTCAGATTGGGATGAAATTGCAGGTAGACACAAGTCTGTTTACATCCACCTGCCTATAGAGGTGCATGGAGCTGCCGATCATGCAAAAACTGACAAGTGGACCTGATTACAAAGCCGTATGAAGGGGGCCTACAAAGCAAGATGGCTAATGAATCCCAATGGTAGACTGTGAGCTTCCTGTTTAGAGAAAAGGTGGGCTCTACCACTCTGTGTGACAAAATGAACTGCTAAGTGGTACTTTGCCACACTTTAACCATTTCACGAATCCCTTTAGGCAAATCTATGTAGTGGAGCAAATAATAAAGTCCATTCTACAGAATTACTTTTTTTTTAAAACAGACCTGAGCAAAGACTGATTTTCCATATATAACTTGCTGAATCCTGAATCATTTTGTACATTTTTATTTGTGTGTTTTGTGTGTTGTGTATTATGTAATAAAGAGCCTGCAAAATTGACGATATGCAAAAATATTTATAATGAAATGTAACAGAGAACTCTTTATATCAGGAAAGCTGATTTGTTATTTAAAAGGTGAAAGAGAAAGGAACATAATATCACAAGCTAAATATTCCAAGGCAATAACTAAAAATAGAAAGGGTTGTTAAAACATGCCTTTGTATATTGTTCAATGATATACGGTACAGTATTGACCTTTCCTCTAGAGGTTTTATATGCAGGAAGTAATTCACTGGTAATTATGATTGATTTGTTGTGGTCTGTGTTGCACTGTTAAGTCACCTTTTTCTAAAAAATCTTAATGACCTTGCATTAACCATTGATTTGAGGACAGCTCTCATGATTTCTTCGTATTATCTTGCTCTGTGTAATCTTGTCTATAACCTATCTATATGAAATATTATGGGGTGAACAATCTGCATTTCATTACACTTTCTGAGATTACAAGTGATAATGCATTTTACTTCATTCTATCCATTCTATCCATTCTATCCATGGGCCAAGAGGCAAGTTACATATTCAAATGTTGTTTATATTTCCGATTATAGTTTATTTGCATGTATGTTTTAAAAGCTCACCAGTGGCATACCAATTGCGGGTGGGGGGGGCCGTGAGGCGATCCGCCCCGTGTGCCACACATTGGGGGGGGGTGTTCAGGCCAGCGCCGCTTATTCACTGAGGGTGTCTGGGCTGGCACCTGGCATTAGCACATAGTAAGTGTGCCAATGCCAGTTACATGTATATCTGTCTGGAGGCGGCCGCCCGATGACAATCCTCGGATCGGTCGGTGCTGTTTTTTTTTTTTTTTCAAGAAATTTTATTGTCTTTTCCAGAAAGTAACAGGTTACAAAGCAGATATTCAAAGTATACAAGATTTCTTTTGGTACATTCGAAATAGAGTTGCAATCAAGATACATAACAATGTTAACCAGGGGTGGGGGTCTGGGGGGGGGTGGGAAGGATGGGGGGGACATTGGTTCAAGCAGTGTGATGAATAGGGGTTGAGGGTGGCTGCAACGTGGGTGTTATCGGGTGAGAGTGACAATTTCGGGGTGCAATTGGGAAGAGTTTGTGGGTATTGGCTTCCCTGTGAGTCTTTGGTGGGGGTAAGTATCCCATTTACCGTGAAGATGGATGGACCTCTAATAGACCTTTGAAAACAAATCATAGTTAAGAGATAGAGGGCGCACATTGAAAGATAGAAAGCATTTAACGATGAAAGAGGCAGTTCATCTCTACTGGACAGGAGAGGACCAATAATGTGCGAAAAGGTGACCGAAAGTCTAGCCTTGGTGCCATGGACTGTATAGGGGCTGAAGATCCTAGAGTATTTAGAATGTGGAAGGTTGATCCACCAGAGGGAGGATTCGTTTGAGTCCTTCAGAGTATAGGCGGGGGGCTTTTTGGAGGTGGTCTCTTTCGTTTTGGGGGAGGGTTTGTTGTATGTAGGACCCCCATTTCTTGAAGAATTTTGCAGTAGCGGAGATCGATGAAGGGTCCGAGGAGAGTTTGTCCATATACAATAGCCAGAGCATGTCCTTTTGTACCAGGGGTAGAGAAGGGCCCGGAGGGTGAATCCAGTTTTTTAGGATAGCCTTTCGTGCAGTTAGAAGGGCTGTGTGTATCCATGGGACGGAGGAGTGGATAGTAGAGTGGCCAGTTGTTCTGTAACTAGCTTGGTCCCAATAGCCGAGCAATAGGGTTAGAGGGTCTTTGTTCAGTTTTATGTTTGTGATCTTGTAGATAAAGGAGATAATGTGATCCCAGAAGGAGGTGATGCGTGGGCATAGCCAGAATCTATGGAGAAAGGTGGGTTTGACGGTGGAGCACAGGGGGCAGAGTGCGGAACCTGGGTTGTTTTTGTCCTTTATGAAAGGAATGTAGGCCCTGTGTAGAATTTTAAGTTGGGTTTCTTTCCATGTTTCACTTACGGTGTGTCGTAGCACTGCATTGTAGCCTGAGGCTATTTTTTCCTCTAAGCCATCGAGAGGGAGGTCCTTGGCCCATTTGGAGGCGACATTAGCCATGGTGGATGTGGAGGTGATGGTTAGCAGGGAGTTGTATATTCTGGATGTGGATGTCTTCTTGTCTGCCATTAGCTTCTCCACCAGTGAGGGTTGGAAGTTTTTGGGGTTATTTCCATGCGTTTTACGTACATAGCTGATGCATTGGGCATGCTGGAACGCATGAGAGGGCGGCAGTTGGTGCGTTTGAGATAGAACCTGGAAAGGTATTGGTTTGCCCGTGGAGGGGTCGAAGAGGGAGGCAAAATTAGAGAGCCCCTTGGCTTCCCATATGCGGAATGGTAGGCTGTCCTGCGCTGCTGGGAAGTCCGGATTTCCTCTGATCGGGAGATGTTGGGAGATAAAAGGGGGGAGTTTTTGGTATTTCCGTGCTTCTCTCCAGGCTAAGATCGTATCTCTCAGGATGGCATTGTGCCTGAGATGAGGTGGCAGCGCCTTCCATTTCATGTGCAGTATCGCGGAAAG
>BLSH010404266.1:369841-389062 GCA_018402905.1 Glandirana rugosa | reverse complement strand
ACTATCGGAAGACGGGTTTATTACTCACTTGGACACCGGAGACATCAAATTAAATGAAATACTGTTTGTCTCTCCTAGGAAGGTACGTAACAAACGGAATTTCATTTAAGTCCAGGCACGTCCGTCGCGTGGCGTGTAGTTACAGTTCACTGTAGTGTACATAGTGGAGGCGGGTGACTCCGGGTTTTGTGCCTTCTTAGGAGGAGGGAGACGAAGGGACCCACCGGTCCGGGGAGGAGGAGGAGACGTTTTTGTCGTGGTCCTGAAGGCCAAGGCCGCGAGGTACCTGATCAGCGCGCTGTATCGTCGAGGGCGCCTCTTCGGATTTTAGTCGGTATTTTTGTAGAGGCCGGTGTACGGGGATTCGTGCTGGTTTTTATGGCTGATTTTAGGCTTCTCCGCGGGAGCTGCTATGTCGCGCGACTAGTCCATGGAGCGCCGGAACCGGAAGTCCTGGTGCTGTTTTTGCAGAGGAGGAGGAGGGGCCTGGCCACCCAGGGAAGCAGAGGGAGGAGGATTCTTCCGTGTTTTGGGCCTCAGTGGGCGGAGGTGATACATGTGATGTCACTTGACATTGATGTGCGGTGCGCTGCCTGCACGGACCTGAATTTACTTTAAGGCAAACAATGCATGGAAGGATCCTCTCTGTTTGTCATAAAGTAAATTAAACTACAGAGGCCACAGGTTCACTCATTATTTGGGCAGAAGGCTATCAACGTGGAGGGAAGTGTGATGCCAGCCTGCCTGCCAGCCCAGTCACAGATTGCCACCCCAGCCATGGCCTGCCAGCCACAGCCAGCCCCCCAGCCACAGCCTGCCAGCTCAGCCAGGCCTTCCAGCCACAGCCAGCTCAGCCACAGCCTGCCAGTTCAGCCAGGGCCTGCCAACCATAGCCTGCCAGCCCAGTGTGAGAGTTTTTACATTTTAAAGTTGGGGGGATGCCAGATATAGGATCCACCCTGTGTGCAAAATGCTCTAGGTACGTCCCTGGAGTTCGCACTTTCCAAAGTACCAGCTCACTATACCATCATCTGGGAACTTGACCTACAGTGTCTTTTATGGTTATCCTTGCTATATTTTGATACATTCCTTGCAAGGAACAAATTATAGAGGAAATTCACTCCCTGAAGCTAATTTGGCTGTTGACCCCCTCTTACCCTGTGCTCTGGGTTGTGCTCAAATAACACACTCATGCCTAGGGAATAGAGCAGTGTCCTGCTGTGTTCCATCGCTTCACTGCCACATGCTGTGGTTCCTGACCACCATCTTTCTTTCATTCCTTTCATTATGCCTTTGGGAACTGGCTGTATCTTTCAGATTCTGGCAGTTGGTCCCTTGAAGTGCCGCCAGTCTTCCCTACTCCATCCACTCTTTGTAAGCTTCATGGGAAATTTGAACAGGATTGCTGCTGGAGCAAGGCTTCTGGAGCAAAGTAAAATCATTCTCACCTTGGCAAGAATGGAGGAAGAGGGTGGTAAACACAAAATGTAATAGTTTTTAGGATTGCAGAGGGAGAAGGTTGAAAATATGTAAAGTGGTTTTGGGAAGTTTAAGTCCACTTGTAGTAATGTTGGGATAAGGAAGACTGAAGAGGGTGAGTAGTACTTTATGATTTCTGGGACATAGCTTTGGTTGTTCATAAGGGGAGACTTAAAGCCCAAATTAAATTGCAGGAATATATGTGCAGTCACACAGACATTGAACAAGCAAACAGTCTTTTCTACAATTTTCTGTTACAGTCGTTGTGCGGGGTCAATAAACAGTTCAATAGGCACCACAGTTAGACACAATGCTCTCAGTAATAAGCAGTAATAGAACTGGTCTGATATGCCCCTACCTTTCTCTGCAATAATGTAATGCTCACTCCAGCACTTATGGCCATATCTGGTGAGTGTAGTGTTGCCTATAGCAGCTTTTCAGTCTCTTAGGATGAGTAGGTCTACAGGTACTTGGTTGTCCCCAAGTCTTAATACAGAATGCGATGGCTAAACAACACTAGTGGTGGAGCAAGAGAGGTGAAAGAGAAACTGGTAGTTGTGTCAGACAGCTCTAGTGGATAGTGGAGATAGGAGCCCAGAGGGTAGTTTAATCCAGAGATAGACAGGGACAGGGTTGGTGTCAGTTGGTACTGTAATCTAGGGGCAGGCACTGGTCAGGGCAGGCAGTAGATAATATCAACATTTTAGGGAAAGGCCAAGGTCAGGGCAGGCAGAGACTATTCCAGGGACAGGCTGAGGTCAGTGCTAGTAGCGGGCTTGGAGTATTCCAGGGACAGGCTGAGTTTAGGGCATGGAGTAGAAAGATAATATTTTGGGGACAGGCTGTGTTCAGGGCTGGTGGTAGGCAGAGAATATTCGGGGGACAAGCTGGCATAAGGGGAGGTAGCAGACAGGGAAAATTCCAGGGATAAGCTGAGGTGAGGGCTGTCAGCAGGCAGAGGGTATTCCAGGGACAGGAACAGAATCAACAACAAAAGAATCCAGAGACAACAAAGCAAGTCTTACAGAAACAGACAAGATGAGGGTACACACAACAGGGAGCAAATACTATCACAAGCCCAGAGCCATGGTCTTATAATGTTTAAAAAAATCTCCACAGCACCACCAGCCAATCCCAGAGCTGGGGGGGGATGTTGCCAGGCTTGTGCGCCCCAGAAGACAAACAATTCTGGGAAAGGTGAGGAGTCAGGAAGTAACCACCAGGGAGTGGGAGGCTACATCCTTTTGCCCAGCAACCTGGATGCATGCCAAAGAGGCAGAGACAAGCAGGGGGTGGCAGTGACTGAGTAGCTGGCATAGGAGCGGCTGCAACAGGCATTGTGAGACAGGCGTCTAACAAATACAAGTCTGTGGGATGAAATTTGTAATGAAAGGTGTAGCTGTTACTCAGCTATGCCAGCATAAAGCACTTTAGTTGGAGGGCAAAGTGCAACATTACTTCAAATAGACACTATAGGCCCAACCTAAATCAACAGGGAGGTCAGTTTTATAGGTACTCAACCTTTTTTAATCCTGTCCAAATTCTGATTAATCAATTGACATAATGTGCATAAAGCATTACAGTGCCTGGTAAAATCTCAGTGAAAAGAAAAATAATTTCGATCAAAGTATATGTGAAAATATCTTACAGTCAATATAAAAGATTGATTAATAAGTTATTTCTAAAGTGACAAGTCATCTGACTCTCATGTTTTTCTGGTCTTGAAGTTCTAGGTGATCTGGGACACAACATATTTCTTCATACATGTAAATGCATGTAAGGAATTATTTTAATCTTTCCAGGATTAAAGGGGAACCATAGGCAAGCAGTTGTAATGGAGGTCATTTGTTCTGTAAAAATGTGCCTCTCTTACCAACATTATCAATGTACTTTATATGCCATTATCTGTGTCCTAAAAATTTAACATCCACTGTATAACATGGAGCCATACATATATTTTTTTTCTAGTAACAGAAAATAAGGGAAAAGGGTTAAAACCTTCAACTGGGTGGAATATTTTTTATTATATTTACTTAAACTCAAGTATATTGAATTTAGTTTATCCATTGCAGTAATTTTTAATGCATATTCTCAATCAGAATTTTGAATCTGATATACTGTAGTTATTGAAATAGAAATTAGACAGTTCTAATAGCAGTGCCTTCTACAGCAATCAGAAGTGATAGATAGTTAGCCTGAGATAGCTATGTATTTGATGAATATGGGTTCCCATCTGCATTAAATGAATAACTGACAATTGTATGAGCATTCATGTTCAGGTTGATTGTTGTAATTGTGTGCATGTGGAATGATAAATATGAATTTATATTTTGTATATATGTACAACACATCTGACACAACAGAAACAACAAAAACTTTGAAAGAGAGAGTTGTCACTGTATACTGCTGCCCTGATCACACATTTAACCTTTTGATCGCCCCTAGTGTTAACCCTTTCCAGCCAGTGACATTAACACAATAATCAGTGGCTATTTTTAGCACTGATCGCTGTATAAATGTCACTAGTCTCAAAAAAGTGTCAAAAGTGTTCGATCTGTCCGCTACAATGTCGCAGTCCCTATAAAAATTGCAGATCGCCACCCACATCCTATGGAGCTGCCCACACCTCAGAAGTTTTTGGTCCCAAGTCTTCAAACACATAGCAAAATTAACAGGCATTTTAAAGCAACCATCCCCTCCCTTGGCAATCCTGCACATAGGTATAGAAATATACCCCACTGCTCAGAGGACAATAGCCACCCATATCCTACTTGCTGCTCATCAAATAATTCTCCAGAACTGGAAAACAAATATCGCACCAAACGCCACAGAAGTGTTATCTCTAGTTCAACAAAACTACAATTGTGAACGTATCCTAGCATATAAATCTCTTTCAGGAGCCATCTTCCACAAAAGATGGGAGTTATGGCCGAATACTGATCACTAACCACTGTGGAACTCACACACACATATACCGAAACCCTACTCTCCCACCCCTTCATCCCCTCCACCCCATCTGCTCATCCCTACATTAATCTTCACTCCTATTTAGGCATACCCTACATGGTATTGTTAAACCCCCTACCTCTGGTTTTCTTAACGTGTTGGTTTACTTATTGAAATTCTTCTGGGTACCTTAACAGGCCCCGCTGGGCCTAAGCTCGAGCCAGTTTACATAGGGTAGACAGCGTGCCATGACTCCAAATTGTACTCATCCCCGGGCACAAAAGTGCTCCCAGATGGGGTGACCGGGGTATAAGTAGTACACATAAGGTACCCCCGAGCATTAGGGGGAATCTGTTAACCCAGGGTAGAAGAGCAACCCTACCCTATGCAAACACTAGAAGTTTATGGTAGTACCCAAAAGAACAAACAAATGTGTTATCATACTCCGTACGTAATGTTGTAAGTCTATAGTTGTACCATGTTCATGCTAATCATTCCCCTTGTTCATCATTTACAACTCATGGGGATTAATGTCTCTTCTCTTATATGTTGTATGGAAAACTTCAATAAAAATGCATTTAAAAAAAAAAAAAAAAAATTGCAGATCGCCGCCATTATTAGTAAAAAAATAAAAATAAAAATGCCATAAATCTATTCCCATAATTTGTAGACGCTATAACTTTTGAACAAAGTAATCAATACACGCTTATTGCGATTTTTTTAACTAACCAAAAATATGTAGAAGAACACATATTGGCCTGCAAGTTTAATGCCAAATAGCTCTGTGTGCGTTACTGCCAGTTTAATGCCATATTGTTTTGTGCGTTACTGCCAGTTTAATGCCATATAATTTTGTGCGTTACTGCCAGTTTAACACCATATAGTTCTGTGTGCGTTACTGCCAGGTTAACGCCATATAGTTTTGTGCATTACTGCCAGTTTAACATCATTTACTTCTGTGTGCGTTACTGCAAGTTCAACGCCATGTAGTTATGTGTGCGTTACTGCCAGTTTAACGCCATATAGTTTTGTGTGCGTTACTGCCAGTTTAACACCATATAGTTTTGTGCGTTACTGCAAGTTTAACGTCATATAGTTCAGTGTGCGTTTCTGCCAGTTTAATGCCATATAGTTCTGTGTGCGTTACTGCCAGTTTAACGCCATATTGTTTTGTGCGTTACTGCCAGGTTAATGCCATATAGTTTTGTGCGTTACTGCCAGTTTAACGCTATATATTTCTGTGTGTGTTACTGCCAGTTTAACGCCATATAGTTTTGTGCGTTACTGCCAGTTTAACACCATATAGTTTTGTGCGTCACTGCCAATTTATCGCCATATAGTTCTGTGTGCGTTACTGCCAGGTTAAGACCATATAGTTTTGTGCATTACTGCCAGTTTAACACCATTTACTCCTGTGTGTGTTACTGCAAGTTTAACGCCATATAGTTCTGTGTGCATTACTGCCAGTTTAGCGTCATATAGTTTTGTGTGTGTTACTGCCAGTTTAACGCCATATAGTTTTGTGCATTACTGCCAGTTTAACGCCATATAGTTCTGTGCGTCACTGTATGTTTGACGCATTATATTGCAGTATATTATAGTGTATCCGTGGAGTGTGTCTGTGTAGTGTAAGTACTAAATTAAAGTGCACCTAACACCACTTTACATTGATTAAAGTGCATCTACGTACACATTTCCACTTCTTCTTTACATTTGCTAATAAGCACCGCCCCCTCCCTCCCAATAATGTCAGTGAGGACAACAAGGAGAGGCAGACCTTCCTGTGGCACTGTAAGGGGGCCAGCAACAAATGTGTCCACAGGCAAAGGTGGACATGGCGGTCAGTCCTCAGGCAGGGCATCATTTCCTCTGTTTAGTGACTTTGGAGCCAGCCACAGCATGCACTGGCTGGCTCCCTATACCTTCCTCATCCTCCTCATCCTCTGTCACGCAAGTAGAGACAAGTGTGCATTCCCCTGCAGTTGCAGAGTGGATAAACCTGCCTCCTTGCCACATCTATTCCTGCCATAGCCCCAACATCAGCCATGGAGGAGTCAGCTGAGTTATTTGACCACAGCGTCAGCCACTTGCTCCTTGATAATGCCCAGCCATTACTGGATTCAGATGTTGGTTCTGAGGTTGAGGATGACAGGAACATGAGCCTAGAGAGAGGGTAGAACACTGGTAGATGAATTGGCATTCATGTTCCCCCAGCCGCAGCGTATTGCCAAGTTGTCTTCAGTGGAAATGATGATGATGAAGATGGAGGAGATGGAGATGATGATGAGGTCACTGATGCTACTTGGGTGCCAGATAGAGCAGAGGAGGAAACTGAAGGTGAGGCGGCACAACCCCCAGGAGGCCGACATCAAGAAAGAGTAGAGAGCAGACACCCTATTCCATCACATTCTGTAGCTGTTATCTCCCAGCCCACTTCCAAAAGCTCAGCTGTCTAGGCCTTTTTCAGCACATCTGCAGCAGATCGCACTGTTGCTATCTGCAAACTGTGTCTCAGGCACATCAAACTTGCCAAAAACACCAGCCATTTGGTTACCACATGCCTAACAAGGCATGTAACCTCCAACCACTCAGCCTTTGGCAAGAGCACCTAAAAGCCATACAAAAGGGGCTCAAATCTGTCCCTCCTCCTCCTTACCCACTTCAGTCTGCCCCTGCTATACTGAGTCATGACCTCTCAGCAGCCTCCACTGACAGGAATGATGGCATAGCACAGGGTGTCCCAGGTCCTAGCAGCACATCTGCCAGCAACACACCACCATCTGTAGACTGTAGCCGGCAAATTTCTCTGCCCCATCCGCTGCAACAGAAAAAAAATACAGTCCCTGCTCCCACATGTCCAGCTTCTCAAAGTGGTTGGCTCTCACAATGGCAGGTTCCCAGTCATTACTACTTTTCACGGATGGCCATTCCATCTCTCAACCATCACATGGAAGGGAATGTTCTGGCATCGTTGGGCAATGCAGTCAGCTGCAAAGTCTACCTTACTGCTGACACGTGGTCCAGCAAGCATGGGCAGGGCTGATATATTTTGTTCACAGCACACTGGGTAACACTGCTTGCAACTTGGAAGGATGCAGGACAGGGCTCGGTGCTGCAGCTTGTTGTGTCCCCATGTCTCCATACGGCTGGTGGTGATGATGATGCCAGACCTGTGAGCTCTACCCCCTCCTCCTCTGCCACCTCCATGCCCTCCTCTGCAGAATTGTCCTATGAACATCAGGTACCCCCTAAGCGTCCAAAGGGCTATTCCATGAGTCAGGCAAAAAGGTGCCATGCAGTGCTTCAGCTGGTATGTCTAGGGGACAGGAACAACACCGGAGCAGAGATTCTTGCAGCTCAGCAGGGACAGGCCCAGAGGTTGTTCACACCACTCCAGCTGGAGCCAGGAATGGTGGTGTGCGATAATGGCTCAAACCTCCTGTCCGCCCTTAGACATGGAAAGTTTACACATGTGCCATGCCTGGCACATGTCCTCAATTTGGTGGTGCAGCATTTCCTAAATACGTACCCAGGGTTGGAAGATGTGCTAAAGCTGACCAGAAGAGTCTGTATCCATTTCAGGTGGTCATACACAGCCAGTGCTCTGTTGCCTGAAATTCAGCAGGAATTCCACCTGCCCGTAAACCGTCTGATTCGTGACATGTTCACCAGGTGGAACTCAACTTTGGCAATGCTGCAGGGGCTATACATGCAGCAAATTTTCGTCAATGAGTACCTATGCGAGTACGGCATGGCGACAGGTTCAGGCCGTCTCGGCTTTTTTTCCCCACGCCAATGGCTGATCATTAAGAATGCATACACTGTACTGTCACCATTTGAGGAGGCCACAAGGATGGTGAGCCGTGACAGTGAATGCATCAGTGACACAATCCCTGTTGTGTTCCTGCTAAAGCAGACTCTGTGTAGCATTATGGACAGGGCACTGGAGGCAGAGCAGCAGGAGGAAGAGGAGGACTTCCTTTCCTCTCAAGGCCAACTTTATCCAGACACCATCATTCCTATGTCACAGAACACACAGGAGGAGAAAGGGGAGGAGGATGAGGAGGAGGATTCTGGCAGTTTTGTAGGGAGAGGGAGACATGCATCAATCTGTAAGCAATGGCTTTCCAACCCCACGACCCTTGGGAGTAGTACAGGGCTGGTAAGGAAGTTCCAGATGCTGACATCCTGAGTGACCCCAAGGAGTCTGCTTCTCAAGCCTTGGCAAATTTGAGATGCATGGGCAACCCCATGCTTCAATGCCTGTGAAAGGACCCAAGAATACGTTGCATAAAGGAGAAGGAACATTACTGGTTGGAAACCCTCCTTGACCACCATTATAAGTGGAAGGTCTCAGAACTCATCCCGTCCCCACAGATTGCAGATGATTAAATATCTTGAGGACACGTTAAAGAGGATTTTATTGAATATTTTTCCGACTCCAGTAGGTTACAATGTCGTGGAAAACATAGTTTTGAGGCTTCTGTTGGTAAAGAGAGGAGCGTTGGATAAGGCATCCATCTAAGTGATGCATTTTGGAATTTTTTTAGACCTCGCCACCCAGGGCTGTCATCTTCCACATCCCATCGGCAGTGTCTTTATCATATGGTGGATGATTACCTCGGGACCAAAACAGAGATGGATAGCTTTACAGTTGACCATCCACTGGCTTTCATTATTGATCACAGAACGCATCTGTCCACAGACTCCGTGGACCGCTTGACTTTTATCAAAATGAATCAGTCCTGGATTACCAGCTATGAAGCCCCTGATGCCGGTGTCACTGATTAAGTGTTTTGGATGTGGAATCTCTGCAGGACTTCGAAGCTGCCTAGCTTTGAAGTTGTTCAATTATTTCGTCTGGAAGAATGTTTTTGGTATAGGTTTCATGGGCACAATTAACACCCAAAGACAAATTTTTCAGCACCTGTTTGACAATTTGCAATTGCAATTTTTTTTACCTTCATGAAGAGCACCTCTATAAGGTTATGGTGGGAAGGCACCACCGACACCCAAAGCCCAATTTTGCCGCACCCGTTACTTCTATCCTAAGTGACACCAGAATTTATCCAAAAAATCTCTAATCTTGTTCCCAGTGCACTACATTGTGGCCTCATCATACACACTGGCTCCCCAACTGTTGCTGAGCAAAATAAAGGCAGCTTGCAGGGAAAATATATATTTTTTGGCTTTATAAATGCAATTATTGCTTCAGCAGTTTCTAGACATGGTAGAGATCTGCCATTTTACAGGTAGACTAAGGGGACCCCCCAGGCACTATATTGGAAGGAATTTTTCATTTTTGTGCTTTCACTTTAAAAATAAAAAAAATCACTGCTCATTTAAAAATGATGTTTTTTTAGAAACTTTTTTTTCATTGATGTCCCCCAGGGCAGGACCCAGAGGTCTATAACCATTGTATGCCCTGTTACTTACATCTAAGCCTTCAAAATGTGCACTTTTAATTTTTGACATTCGGGTCCCATTGGCTTTAATGGGGTTTGTTATTCGGGTCCGAACTTTCACAATGTTCAAAAGTCCTGGTGCAGAACGAACAGGGATCCATTCGGCCTATCCCTATTAGAGATTAGTCAAATGTGGTTTATGCTCATTGAGTATGCTTCCCTCGAAATAAAATCGGTTAATGTTTATAATGTAAGGACTAGTCACTGAGGAATAATGCACATATGCTAGAAATTGGTCACTGAGGTTTAATACGCATGCTGTAGTGACAGACTATAGAGTTTATGTTTATGCTCTGGGGCCTAATTACTTTTGAGTTATTGCACATGCTGTAAGGATTTATCACTCGTCATGTCAAATATATGTTACCTGAGTGGTTACTGGACATGCTTTGGAGACTGGTCACTGAGGTGTTAATACATATACTGTGAAGATTGGTCACTTATAAATGAATGTACATCGTCTATAAATACACATACACTGCTGGTGTGAGCTGCTGCTGGCTAGTGAACTTTTTGTACTGAATGGGCCATCTCACTTATTAAAAGGGTTCTGGAAAGTAAGATTTGTGTAAACTACTTGAACTTGCCAAATTCTCTTTCCTTACTTGGTTCTTGCAGTACATGTGATACAAGGTTTGCTAACTTTTTCCCCACAGAAAGGATAATGACTGGACAATGGTCACACAAATACTTCCCCACTTGTTGGAGGATCTATGTGTGTAATAAACACCACTTAAATTATTCTAAAATGCTTGTTAGATCTTTAATGATATAAACATGTTGTCTGCCATTGCTGACCTCCTCCGAATCCTTTCTGATAGATAATATTGTTTGGGTAATTCACATTCCGTGCCTATTTAATTAATTTGTAATTGGTTGTTGGCCGCTAGTGAGTGCAGTTGTATGCATTAAGTCATACATCTTTAGATTCCAGTTAGGTATTTTTTTTTTTTTTATTAAGTAGTTATGGGTATATTTTTAGTTATCCGTACATTGTTGGAATACAAGAAAAGCAAATAATCTGTCCCAAGTTTATAAAACCAAAATCATTGTTGTGTTATTTTCCTGCTGAGTTGGCTTTACAGAGTTGAAGTTTTATCTCTTTTTAATGCAACACATACAGAAAATCCCTTTGCATGCTGTGCCCAAAGAATATTTTCTGATTTTCATCAAACGGAAATGTGTTCACCCTTCTGAGATGAAAAGTAAAATGGTCAGGGTGAGAAACATTTAGGTTTGTTACAGTCTCTTGGGATCTTTCAAAAAATGCTCTCAAGCATGAATATTTAATCTTGTCAATCCCTTTAGAGTCAAGATTTCAAGGGATGAAATTAAAGTAACCCTGATATGTGATCTATGACCTCTTGGGATAAAATACAGAAGCATTAAAAGCAAGTGTTTTATGTGAGCTCTTTTGCAATATCACCTTGTCAGTCAATCACAAACCAAGAAAGGTAGCATTAGTGGGTTCTCCACCCTCAGTTATCATTCAGTTGCTGTGGAAATGTAAAGGGCTTGGATGCCATTCTTGTGATTTTCCTTCTTACTATGGAGAACTCTGATAAAAGCAAAAAGAAGTATTTATGGAGAGATGTCATGTGTCTTTTCTCTTTTCCTAAAACATTCATTTATTTTTCTGTTAGATTTTAGGAGCTTTTCTATGATTCTAAGATTTCAACTGTCCTATAAACTCTGCTGTTCCACAAGTTATATCACTTTATCCTTTTAGGTTTCTGAGTTTATTCTTCAGATCTGGGGAAAGTAGATCAATTATTTTAGATAACTTCTTCCTTTTAAAAGCTGAATTCCGTGACTTCCGGTTCCGGCGCCGTATGGAGAGGAGCTAGGAGATAACCGCTCCACTCCCCTGCCAAGAATCCTGCTCCAAAGCCGACGTTCTCCCAGTAGGACAACCCAGCTGCTCTCCTCCACAGGTCCTGCGATCTCTATGGACCGTTTTGTGGAGAGACCCGGTCAGCGATTGCCTACAGCACAGCCGTCATTAGGGGGAGAGAAGACGCACGCTGCAGCCATCATGGCCGCCGCTGCTCCATCACAGACACAAACCTATGCAGCTAGGCTGGCAGCTTCCTCCCCACACCAGCGCGCTGACAACCCGAACGGCCAGATACACCAGCAGCCGCCAGGACCCCCTGCAGCGGAGCCCTCCACCCCGGCAGATATAGCACAAGCCGTAGTGGCCCTCATACGGCCAGTCATAATGGAGGCCGTGGACACAGCAGTGCAGACCACGGTGCAGAAAGGTATGGAACAGTTACATAGAGATTTACAGGCTCAGGCCACTAGAATGGAGCAGGCTGAGGACAGAATTTCAAACATAGAAGATGACACTACAACATTAATTGCATCAGTCACTAAATTGACCACCTCACATAAGGAGCTTCAAGAAAAGGTCATAGATTTAGAAAACAGGGCCAGAAGGAATAATCTACGGATTAAAGACCTTCCTGAATCCTATTCTCCTCATGCCCTTCCAAAACTGTGTGCAGTGGCCATACCTGAATTGTTAGGCCTTCGTGCTCCCTGCACGGTGGAAAGAGCTCACAGGATAGGACAGCCTTCAGACACATGGTCCAAACCCAGAGCGGTCATTGTGCGATACCTTAACTACATGGACAAGCAATCCATCCTACAAAGTTTCAGAAGGTCACGCTCCTTAGTTTTTGAGGGACATAATCTGCTGATCTTCGCGGACTATTCTCTAGAAGTCATGCACAAGAGAAAGGACTTTTCCCCAGTTTGCTCAACTCTCCATGACCTCAACATCCGGTTCAGTCTGGCTTACCCGGCCACAATGTACTTCCAATCGCCACAAGGTGAAAAACTTTCCATTACCTCTCCCCTGGATGCCGAGAAGTACGTGAACAGCTCCTTGCACCCGGACATGGACCAGACTCCACAATCAGAAGCCACCACCCGATCCTCGCCCAAAAAATCCTCCATCTTGACCAACAAGCCTGGGAGCCCGGTGAAACCTCCCTACAAGAAAGTCCGCTTCGGCCTTCCGGATCCTCCTTTGCTACAAGACTAATCGGGACAAGCTCAAACCCTCATGGCCCCGACTCCTTGCTCGCTATTACCGATCTCACACTACGCAATACTTCCCCCGTTTTTTCTCAAATCCACAGATTCCCCCCATCCTGGCATTTCCATGGCCGACTGACCAACAAACTGTAAGTGCCTTCTCATGGGTACCCCTCAAAGGGGAACCAGTAATTCAAGTTTTCCTTCCCAGAGACAGTTTTTCGTTTGCTACGAAGCTATGGTAACATGCATATCGTTTTCTTGTGCTTCATTTGTTTGTTATGATGTTCTGTACCTTGTTAACCCAAGGGCCTATGTTTGTATACTTAGAACCTGCTCCCGTGGCTCTAACACCCGAGGGCAGACTCCAACACCTTAGGACAATGCTTTTTTAACTCGTTTATTTGTTTGGCACTCCAGTGGTTGTAACTGTTGTTTACTTTATATTGGACGGAGGCGGCCTATACCCCCTCTCCCCCCCTCCCCCCTCTACCTTATCACCCCACTCATCTCCCCAGCCCTCCCCCCGTTTCTCTCCCCCCTTCCTCACTTCCCCTCCTTCCCCGTCCTTCCTTCCCCCTCTCTCGCTTTTAACCCTCCGGGTTTACATCACCTATGATGCCTTTTGGCAGGGGCGGATAACTATATGTAGAGTATATCCCCCCCATGCGGAAAAAAGTGAGGTCCATGAGACTTTATGTTAATGGTACAATCTCCCGATGTTTCAGATGTTTTGCTCAGCTATTATTCTCATACAAGAATACAAGTCTTGTCCTCAACAAGAGGCTCCCTTACTCCATTAGGCAAATGGAAGTAGACACTATTGGTCGCAGGGTCACCCTCCACCTCACCCTAGATGGCAGGGAGCTAGTCATCTCTAACATATATGCAGACAATTCCCCATCGCAAGCGTACCTCCAAAATCTAACTACATGGGCTCTTCAAGTGATGGAACCCCTACATCTTTTAGGAGGCGACTTCAATACGACCATGCACCCCATTGATGACCGGACATTGCATCTGCCCCCCCTCCCCCTCAACAGTCACCCAACAATCCCCACTCGCCAATGTCGCAGAGTCCCTCCATATGACCGATGTCTGGCGCATGCTGCACCCCATCGATAAGGAATACACTTAATACTCTCCCCCCACAAAACATTCTCCCAATTAGATTACTTCTTTGCTTCTCCAGCTCTCCTCCCCTTGATAACATCTGCTGCGATTGAGAGTATGGCAATATCAGACCACTCCCCGTAGTGGTCAATATCTCCAACCTGACACACAAGGTGCCGGGCGCACCATGGCGATTTAATTTAAATCAATGTTCCATATGTCAGTGAGATTGTGGTAATAGCTGCCTCATCCCTGTGTAGTTGAATTAGATAGAAAATCAAACCCCCTTGATGGGACTTTATAGGCAGCAACACCACTACACTTGAATCAGATTTGTCAGAGAAATATAATTTTATTCTAAAAAAGGGGCCTGTATTTGGCACACCTTGAGTAGCATATAATTAAACGGATCATATGATCAAGCAAATACATTACATAATTTGTCATAAATATCTGTACATAGCTTGAATATCATAAGGAGCTTTCCGTTGTCCAACCGGGGAGATGGTGAGTGGTATCCCAGTGTCCAACGTTAACGTTTCGGGTCCTTGACAGACCCTTCCTCAGGGAAAATGTTCAACGGAGTCGCTCTTATTGTGTAGTGGAGCGATTGAATATATTGTTTTTGATCTGATAGCAAAAGATAGAAAAACATAGCGGGAGTATCACAATCATCAGGCAAGTAATGGGGGGGGGGGAAAGGGGAAGGATAGGGAAGAGAGGAAGGGCAGGGGGGGAGGGAAAGGGGGGAGAGGAGGGGAGTAGGGAAGGGGATGGGGATGGGGAGTGGAAAAAAGGGGGGGGGGGGTGGGAGGGAAAGGTTTAGAAAACCAGAGAAGAAGATCCATATCACAATTTTTATATTTCATATGTACTGATGTTTTAAAGTCTATAATCCATATACCACAAAGAGACATATATACAATCTAAGTGTATGATGGAAGTTATGGAAGTGGAGGTTAACTCACCAACACCCTGCGTCCAATTCTAAATGTCAAACATTGTGTCGTATATTGTTGGATCAAATAGATTGTTCCTTATGGGTCTGGAGGAAAAGATACTTTTTTGTTTTCAACAGAGGCTTCACCTGGTGGGAGTATTGCGAAAGAGATTAGCAAAGGCATAAGGAGAGATAGAGAATAAAGATGTGGGGCTCATTTAGATGGTCAAGATCTCACCTACCTGTCTGTCTCAGATATTGTACAATGCGCCCTTATATTTTAGGTTAGTTTGGCGTTTGGTCATCTATTGGGTCAGGTTATATTGATGGGGTGGCCGGAGGGCTCTACCATCGGTCACCTGTATACCTCAGAGGGATCTATCCGTCCCCGTTCTAAAAGTATTAAAAATTAAAAGTTATCTGATTTGCTATATTACATTGGAGCATTGTATCTCAAATGAGGAAATGTTAGGGGGTAAGGATAGGTTCAAAAAGAATCTCTCTGCCATAGGGGTGCCAGTCTTAAAACCGTGCATCCCAAGTATTACACCAACCAGAGTATCTGATCGGTGGGGCAGTGCTCCGTTCTTTGGAGCAGTGAAATCACCTCAATATAAGTGCAGCTTACCTTATGACCCCACGTCTGTTGTATTGGCGCTTTGCGGTGTATTACTGGCAATCCCGGGATTAAATAGCATTTAATGTGCGACCTCATACTGTTTTTCCCGCCCTAGTCGCACGGGACTGACGTCAGTGTCCCGGAAGATAAGGTGTTCACCTGCGATAGGGTGAGGGGATGTTCCTACACCACAATGAAAGCGTGATCTGAGACTGACCCTCCCCATCGCGTCATTTCATTCTTTGCTATGCTACCTCGTCTGGTATGAGGTAGACCCCTAGTGGAGAAACAAGGCTATTGCGCATATGCACTATCTATATTGTTTGAGTTACTAGGGATGAGTGGACATATTTTAACCCTAATTATCCCCCATAAATAGAAGAAAGAAAAGGAAGAAGAAAGGAAGGGGAAGGGAAGGGGAAGGGAAGGGAAAGGAGTGAGGAAAGTAAAAAAGAGAGAAAGAGAAGGAAAGAGAAAAGAAAAAAGGGGGAAAAAGAGGAGAAAGAAATAAAGATGGATATATAGCAAGAACATTAGGCTTGCCCATTCTAGTTTAGTTTTATATCAAATCACTTGACAAATAAACCAATATATTTTCGTCTTTCTAAAATAGTGTATGGTATGTGTTGTTTTGTTTTCGCATCTTGTTGGTGACCCACTCCACCTCCACATTACAATTATAATCACGTAGTGATCTGGATCGTCTAAAGGTAATAGGTGGATTTTCTGGTATTAGAGGTTTTAGAGTGGGATCTGATTGTAAGATTGGCCAGAATTTCCATATATTATGTTCCTAATATGTTTATGTTGTTTTGTGTATGTCATAATAATTCTTGCCTGGGTAGTGAAACCATTAGTTTGAATTCTCCCCTCTTTAGAGGCCTTTTCTCCAAAGAGTAATTCATGTCTGTTTTTAGTTTCTGCCCTTTTGTAGGCATTTTTTAAACATGTGTTTGAATATCCTCTTTCGAGGAGTCTCGTTTTGAGTTTTTTAGCTTCAAGCTGAAAGGTTTGCTCAGTGGAGCAGTTTCTTCGCAAGCGCAAATATTGCCCATAGGGGATGGATTTGATAAGAGTTTTTGGATGGGAGCTGGTGGCGTGTAATATGGTGTTACCTGCTGTTGTCTTTCGGTAGAGTGTGCTTGCCAATCTGCCTTGCTCATCTTTTGTAATTGTGACATCCAGGAAGTTAATACTTTCCTCATCTGCAGTCATGGTAAATTTCAGATTTAAATCATTCTTATTCATAGCTAATAGACATTGGTCTAATAGGTCTCTGTCTCCGTTCCATATCAGAAAAATGTCGTCTATGAATCTGTACCAGATTAGGATATTTTCAGTTAGGCTAAGCAACATCTCCTCTGAAAGAAATACATTTTCCCATTCCCCCAGGTACAGGTTGGCATACGATGGGGCACAACAAGTCCCCATCGCTACCCCCTGTACCTGGAGGAAGTAAGATCCATCAAATGAGAAATAGTTGCGTGCAAGGATAAACTCAAGAGCTGATGATAGAAAGGTGTGAAGTTTTTTGTCATCTCTGTGTGTTTGAGAGAGGAAATGTCTGACTGCCAAAATGCCCTCTTGATGGGGGATAGAACTATATAAGGCTTCCACATCCACCGAAACCAAGAGGGCATGAGGTGGGATACACAGGCCCTCAAGGTTTTGGAGGAGGTGTGCCGTATCTCCAATATATGATGGGAGATTGGTTACAAGCGGATGTAGTTGTTCATCCACGTACCTACTTAAGTTTTCTGCAATGCCCCCTCGGCCAGAGACAATTGGTCTGCCCGGGGGTTCAGAGAGGTTTTTGTGCACCTTTGGCAAACTGTAAAACGTTGGAATTTTTGGGAACGTTGTACGTATATATTCCCATGTGGTTTTATCAATGATGTTGCCCAAATAGGCTGTATCTAGTAATATGTAGAATTCTTTGTTGAAATTCTCAATTATAGATCGTGTGATTGGCTTATACCAATCGGCATTGCAGAGAACCTTGTGGCACATCTCTTTGTATTGGGTTTTAGTCATAATGACAATATTACCCCCTTTGTCGGCTGGTTTTATGGTTAACTGATGTTGGTCGGTAAAAACAGTGAGTGCTTTTTTCTCCCTTGATGTTAGATTATTGATTTCATTGATTTTTTGGTTGTTTCTTCTGGCAGTCTTTTTGGCATATCTCTCTAGTTCTTGTAACGCCATTCCTACAAATGCGCTTACATTGGGGTTTAGATCCAAGGAAGGGAATTTACTGGATTTCTTTTTTAGTGTGGAGGTGCCCAATTTGTTATTGGTCGTAGTATTCGTTTTAGTCATAGCTTTAACGCTTGACATACCGATATCCAATTGGTCAGTCAAGCTTGAGTGGTCTTGTTCATCTAGTAGTGATACAAGATCCTCAATTGCTTGTACCTCCTTAGGGGTTAATTTTGTAGGGTCTGTCGCAATCGTTTTTTTGGCATAGATGCTTTGGAAGATGAGTTTTCTTGCGAAAAGTTGTAAATCTTTGTGGACTTCAAAAATGTCTGGACAGTCTGGAGTCTGGACAGAAGGTCAGTCCTTTAGAAAGTAACTGACATTCCTGTGTAGACAATTCATAATTTGAGAGGTTAATTATACTTAAATTGCCTCCGACTATGGGTTGCAATTCAGGCTTATTGAGTCATTTTGTTTCTGGGGGTCTATTTGGTGATGTTGGCTCATAAGGTCCTTCATTGTCTCGTGTGTGTGTGTCTGTAGAGTGTTTAGAATGCCCAGATGGGCCACCCCGTGCATTACCTACATTCAGGAGTGATCAGAACCCTTCACCTGTTCAGAGAGTGGTTT
Source organism: Glandirana rugosa (assembly GCA_018402905.1). Classification (NCBI taxonomy): domain Eukaryota; kingdom Metazoa; phylum Chordata; class Amphibia; order Anura; family Ranidae; genus Glandirana; species Glandirana rugosa. The sequence goes on along the minus strand of BLSH010404266.1, from coordinate 370,626 downwards.
GTTGGTGCGTGTTGATTCCGTGATGTGTTTTTTGGTTTGATGATTATCGGATCCTGGGGGTCGCCATTTATTCTTTTGGGGTCCCTTCCGATCTTGTGAGGCCTGTGAAATGGAAGAAGATATAAAGTTTATAGAAGAGTTTGAACCCCTTATGTTACCTCGCACCATGGCGATTTCCTTCGTACCTATCTAACAACGAGGAACTAAAGATTTCCCTCCAATTAGATTGGTCCGAATACGCGACAGCCAACAGAGACCACCTCTCATCCCCCAATCTCTACTTGGAGGCCGGCAAGGCCTTCCTCAGAGGTCGCATCATCTCTTTTGACACCAGATATAAGAAGAAACTACACACCAACATGCAAATAGCCAGTACCACTCTGGTATGCTCGGAATTCGAAGGGCCGAAACAACGGCACAAATACTTTCTTATCGAAACACACCTTAACTAATTAACTAAGTACAACTCGCCTGGTAACCAGTTTGCTAACAAACCGCACAACGGTCCGGACCTACAAGAGTCTCCACACACTAGACAAGTCGGCGGATACCCGGAGAAACTCACGCCATGACCGATAAACGTACAACCACACATCAAAGAAGAATATAGACCACAGTTTTCTCTACTACGCTGGAGACTCCTTCCGGAACGGCCGGAGGTTCATCTCTAACCCCCTGCTCTCCACCAGAGACAACCGACAGTGTATAAGCCTCGGTTAGATTAACCTCCCTTTAGAAATCAAGGAGCAACAATCTATCCATGCTTCCTTTAGCGGTACCACGCT
>BLSH010404266.1:338338-348743 GCA_018402905.1 Glandirana rugosa | reverse complement strand
CCCGAACCCGGACTTTTTTTGAAAAGTCCGGGTCCGGGTCCGGGTCCCGGACACCCCAAAGTTCGGTACGGACCCGAACTTTACAGTCCGGGTTCGCTCAACTCTAGTTCCCACTGTTGCCCAATCCACCTGTGAGAAGAGAAAGCCAGGGAAGAACTGCAGATTGGCACAGCACTTGATCAATACAGGACTTAGGTAAGTGTTTGGGGAAGGGGGGGGGGCACAGTTAGTGGCAAAACATTGTTTGCCTTAATGCATGGAATGTTATAACTTTAAGCTGATGGCTGACACATTCTAGGGATGGCTAAATTATATAAATATCTCTGCTACTATTGATTCAGTATATATTTAAAAGGTGATCCTGGTGTGAACTCTCCCTTCTCCTAGCCTTTTATGGGGAGAAAACTTGTGACCAAGGGGCAAAGCTGAAACAGGTGTGCAAAGGACCTGTTAAGTCAAGAAAACTCACGCCACAGGTGTCCCAACATGCAAGAGAGAATAGGATAGTCCCCCATAGATGGGTTCAGTAATCATGTAGAGAGTTCACCTCACTTTCTTTCTGGTACAATGATGTTAGCAGGACCAGAATTGAGGACAATCTCTCCTAGGCTCCATTCACACTAATGCTGTTTTTCATTCTTTTTGCAGAAGCACATTTCATTTTTTAACATGGGTTCCTATGGAACACGCTCACATCAATGCATTTTTGTGCCTCTGCGTTTTTCGAAAGGGTCGGGAACTTTTTTCCCACAAAAAGCAACATTTTGTTTGTAATAGACTTCAATGGACCCGCATCCAAAATAAAAGTACTGCATTTTTACAGCGATTTTACCATGATTTTGCTGTGATATGAATCTTGCGATTTGTGTGGGGTTTCTTTGGCTTTACGTTCACTGTTTATAGCTGGCTGCTAAGGAGCAGGCTGGAAAGCCGACTGCCACATCCTTAACAACCTAACTGAGAGCTGAATGTAAAAAAATTGCCGGCTAAAAAAATTCCCAAAAAAAGGCGTGGGGTCCCCCCCAAAACCATACCAGACCCTTTGGTTTAGTATGGATTTGGAGGAGACACCCCATGCCAAAATTTAGAAAAAATGGCGTAAGGTCCCCCCAAAATCGATTCCAGACCTTTATCTGAGCATGCAGCCCAGCAGGTTAGGAAAGGGGACGAGTGAGCACCCTTCCTCATACCATACCAGGCTGCATGCCCTCAACATGGGGGGATGCTCTTCCACCCGCCTCAAAGCACCTTGTTCCCATGTTGATAAGGACAAGGGCCTCTTTCCCACATCCCTGGCTGGTGGTTGTAGGGGTCTGCGGGAGGGGGTCTTATCAGAATCTGGAAGCCCCCTCTAACAAGGGGGCCTCCAGATCCCAGCCCCCTCCCCAGGTGAATGAATATGGTGTACATTCTACCCCTACCCATTCACCCAAAAAAAAGTAGTGCAGTGTGACAAAAGAAAAGAGACAATTTTTGACAAGGCCTTTATTAGTCTTCTTCTTCTTTTGGTCTTCTTCTTCCTCCGGTCTTCTTCTTCTTCCTTCGGTCTTCTTCTTCTTTCTACGGTCTTCTTCTTTCACTGGTCTTCTTCTTCCTCTGCCGTCACTCCTGCCACCCACCCGCTGAAAAAAACCGACCCTCCTCCGATGCTGCGCCCCGCCGATCTGTCCTCTCTGATGTCGCACATTTCATATATAACTATGGGGCATAGCCATTGGATGGCGTGATCCAGAAACCCCACCCCCTTGTAACATCACTGACTCATCATGCCCTGCGTGGTGATGTCACAAGGGGCAGGGTCTCTGAATGATATCATCTGCCCCATTTCAGCGTCGGAGGAGGTTTGTTTTTTTATTTTTAGTGGCAGGAGCAGCGGCAGAGGAAGAAGAACACCAGAGAAAGAAGAAGACCGGAGGAAGAAACGGGGGAAGATGAAGATCAGAGGAAGAAGAAGCAGACTGGAGGAAGAAGCAGGGGAAGAGGAAGACAGAGGAAGAAGTGGGGGAAGAAGAAGACTGGAAGAAGAAGACATTTTTAGTAAAGGACTTGTCAAAAACTGTCTTTTGTCACACTACACTACTTTTTTGGTAAAATCACATGGGGGGCACGGATCTGGGGCCCCCTTTGTTAAAGGGGGCTTCACGATTTCAATAACCCCTCACCTGCAGACCCCCACAACCACGGTTCAGGGTTGTGGGGAAGAGGCAATTGTCCCCATCAGCATGGGGACAAGGTGCTTTGGCGTGGGGGGGCAGAGCCCCCCCAAAGCACTGCACCACTCCCATCATGTTGAGGGCATGTGGCCTGGTATGGTTCAGGAAGGGGGGCATTCATTCATCGCCTCCCTTTTCTGACCTGCTTGGCTGCATGCTCAGATTAGGGTCTAGTATGGATTTTGGGGGGCCCCCATGCCATTTTTGAATGTTAAAAAGAAAAAAAAGCAGAACACAAGTTGCGGCAAAATCGTGATGAAATGCAGAAAGCCCAGCAAAAAGCACTGCAGAAATGGTCAAAAGCAGCATGCATAGATGTGAATCGAGCCTAACAGAGGCTGCATAGTAGTAAAAAACAGACAGGCTGCCTGCTTCATCCCAAACTAAGGCAAAAAAAAAAAAATTGGCAGAGAATATGCTTCAATATCAGTCACACTATTGTCCCAACTGACACATCTGTGTCACACAGCGAGGTCAGGGTTGGGGGGGGGTGCCCATCAAAATTCTGCTATGGGGCAGTATAAATTTTAGTTATGCCCCTGGTAGTTATATTTACTGAAGAAGTAGAACATGCCCAGTTTGTAAGTGATTTTAATGTTAGTAATTTAAGTAAACATCATTTTACATTAACATTACAAATTAGAACAAATCATGTGCAAGATTGTCAAAATTAGCACAAATTCTGCTCATTCGCTTAAGCTGGCCATGTATGGGTCGAAATTTGGTTGGTTCCTGCTGAATCCATACTTGGCAATTCTTGTTCAACAGAAGTCAATCGTTAGATCGACTTCTGTTGAACAGGAATGTTGAAACACTTTTGCCAATTAGCAGCTGCAGCCAATTGCCTGAAGCTGTTTATCAGTGAACATAATTGGTATCATAGGCATGCCAATTTGTCACGTAGTGAACTTGCCCATCTAAACACCATCTAGGGATAATGTCCAATATATTTCTTTACAATTGTGTCCTCTTGTAGTAATTTTTAATCTTTTTTTAATCTTTTTGAAAAAAGCATACCATGTCCCTGTCCTTTAACTGCATCTGCAAAGTCCTATTCCCATATTCAATGCCAATATATCTTGCTCCTTACACAGTCAATACCACCTTGCTGGGTGGCTAACGGAGCATGCGGATGCCCTTAAACAGTATGTCACCATGATTTCCATTCTATTGCTTATGATTGCGTCCATCCTATTATTACTCCTATTCTCATTGACTTTTCTATTTGATGGTTACAAGTGTATTATCAATTGTTAGTTTCTTGGATACTGCAGCCATTAAGGAACTGAGGGCTATACACTCATTCAGGTTCCCGATACCCTGTAGAACCTGCATTGGTAAGCTATCGTACCGTTCTGCCTTGATGTCTTATAGTTACCTATGAGCCTTAGCTAAACTATACCCGTGTCCTTATGGATAAGTTGTCTCCTTTTATAACAATACTATCTTAACTTCCTTTCATTCCTAAACTACTTCCCCTTTATAATACTAACTAGTACCTTCACTTCATCCAATATATAGATTTGTCTATTGATTGGTGACAATTTCCGCATGGCCCACTGACTCCAGGTTACATTTTTCATGTTTTTTACTACATGACTCCACTTATTTTCGAATACATTTTAAGTGCTTTTTAAATTTTTCTTAACCACATAAACCTTTTTATGCCTTAAAATTGCATGTAGTTTAATCTGTTCTTCTGCAGTGTGAGTGTAATATATACTTACCATTAAAGAGAAATGTATTATGTTGGGGTCACATTTGTCATATCATGTAATATCACATTTTTACTCTACTTTGGCAATACTGTGATTGCACCTGTCCCCATGGTAAATATGTGTGGTTCACTTCGTTCTGAATTAATATTCAGACTAATTTTTTATTATTCAGAGTTTCAAATATATCTGAATATCCGAATTACAGTATAAACAAAGTCTACCGAATTTTTTGAATAACGAAACGAAATCCATCCAAATTTCCGAAATGCAAATTGAATTTTACATCACATTCCATTCGAATTTGAACTGTAAACCAACTTCTGAAATCAAAGACTTTGTGTGTTATTAGAGTACCATTTCAAAATAATGCTGTTTTTGTTAAGCCAAAAGGTGATTTAAAGTACCATTTTATTCATTTGATGAAGATTTTCTTTTGTTTGTTCACTTTGCTGCATTTGAATCAAAAAAAAAAATATATACTATTTTAGTTTCGACCGATTTGAAAATGTATCGATTTGAATAGTGAAAAAAAAAAAAAAAAAGGGTAAACTAGAAAAAATTCTGAATATGAATTCCGAATACGAATTGAACAAATCAACCAAATTTAACTAAACAAAATAACTAAATTAATGAATCAAAACAAATGTTTTCGCCATGCACTTGTCTACCCCATGGTCATGCTCTGCTCTTACCTGCACTGGGGTCCTGGTTCCATGATCTTTTGGATATTGGGGGTGTGATAGCCAGCACTTCTTTTAGGGTATCTATGTATGTATAATATACTTGCATAATCACTATAAGATATACTGTATGCCTTCTACTTATTTAGAACTTTTGCCTAAGTTCCTGAAGAAGCATGGTTGCACGTTACATGTAGAATGAGCTACTTCATGCCTCACCAACCTACACCAAGCCTGATGGGACAAGGTTAACTGCCACATCTGAAACATTTTATACTACCATACAGGATACATATTGGTGTAATTGGTGGTGTGATTTATGTGTATTATGGAATAGGGATTTTGTTTTTCTACTTTTTAAAAAAAACTTTTTTGTAATAAAGATGTATAATTTTAACTCTGTGTAATGTAGTGCCTATAAAGTCCATGATATTTTTCCAAGTTAGTATTCCACTTTTCAGAGAGTACCACACATGTTAACAAGACCTTATGGTGAGACTGGTACTGGTGTGGTGGTGAACAGAGACACTGATTTGTTGTACTTGTCTGGTGATATTGTTCTGTTTTGGTGCCGATCAGGAATAATGTCTGGCTACGCTGACATATTGATATTAGAGCAGCCAGCCATTTTACATAATCACCGCAGCAGTTTTTTTTTTTTTTTTACACTTTGGGGTTTATTTACTAAAACTGGAGAGTGTAAAATCTGGTGCCGCACTGCATAGAAACCAGTCAGCTTCCAGTTTTTTTGTCAAAGTTTAATTGAACAAGCTGCACTGGATTTCAAACTCTCTAGTTTTAGTAAATCAACCCCTTTGAGTGCTTACTACAGTCCCTGTATCACTGTAGTATGCACTCCGTTTCCTCATGCAGCTGATTGCTGTGAGAGGAAAAAGTTGCATCATGTAGCCTTTGTTTACAAGTGTGATCGCTATTGTTGGTCACATTAACCACTTGCCGACCGCCGGTCGTGGCTTGATGGCGGAAAAATGGTTCGTTATCTCAAATCGCCATCACCTGATGGCAGCTGCGATAACTAGTATTGTGTTCCAGGGGGCCAGGGAGCGGGTAGGGCGGACTCGATCTCCGCCGGCTACCCGCGATGGCTCCCCCGCAGTGAGAGAATGGAGGTCTGTCAACATATACACAGATCTCCATTCTGATAGAGGGGGAGGGATGTGATCACAGGCTTCCTGTATATGGAAGCCGTGATCACTCCCATCCCCCTGCCAGCCCAGCCCCCATACAGTTAGAACACACTGAGGGAACACAGTTAACCCTTAGAGCGGCCCCCTCCAGTTTAATCTCTTCACTGCCAATGGCATTTCCACAGTGATCAGTGCATTTTCATAGCACTGATCGCTCTATAAATAAATGCCAATGGTCCCAAAAAAAGTGTCAAGATGGCCTGACATGTCCGCCGCAATATCGCAGTCCCGCTAAAAATCGCACATCGCCGCCATTACTAGTAAAATATATTTTAAAAAAACAAAAAAAAAACCCATGAATGAATTCTCATCATTCGTAAACATGGCAACTTTTGCGCAAACCAATCAATAAATGGCGAATGCAATTTTTTTTTTTACCAAAAATATGAGGAAGAATATAAATCGGCCAAAACCGATTTGTATTTTAGCAAAAAGTAAGAAAAATAGTTTTGTTTGCAAAATTGTTCTTTTTTTGTTTCTAGCGTTGATCAGAAATGACACAGAGGTGATCAAATACCACCAAAAGAAAGCTCCATTTGTGGGGAAAAAAAGCTGCAAATTTAGTTTGGGTACAATGTCGCACGACCGCGCAATGGTCAATTAAGGGTACAGGGTCAAGTTCATTGTCTGATGGACACACTAACAACATTAGTGCTTCTACTTTCCCTAGAGGGAACTCACAAGCAGCAGTTGGAGGCCATATATGTATGCCCTCCTGCATCCAGGAAGCTTGCGTCTGAATGTTTATCCACATTGGTTAGATGGGAAGCAGTAAAAGAAATATTAAAGCCTTCTATTGCTGATCTTCTGAAAATGCTGGATGCTAGGCCATAATGCAAGCAAACATGCCAGTCAGAATTAAATCTGAACTCAGAATTGGCAGTCTGTGTTGCTACAAAGAAAAGCCCACTAATACAACTGGCTCCAAGGCATCTGTGCTGAAATAGAGAACCGTTTTAGAATTTTAAACCAAACAAATAACTATTAACAAATTTATATTTGAAATAAATATACTATATTGAGTTATTTTTCAAGTGAGACAACTGTTGACTTTTAAGTGTTAAAACAAAAAAAATGTTAAATCTAAAAATCCATGCTTAATAAATGAAAAATCATACTGGTAATATATTTTGCTGAGACTATGTACCAGTTCTATTGCCTACATTTGTCATAATTTAAAATGTCAGTCTTTACTTCACTATATTTCAATGGTTGTGCTATCTGGGTTTTTGCAATTTCATACTTATGTAGTTAGAAAATGAAAGCAGAATTCTGAATCTTTTATTCCTAGCCTGCCAGTTCCAACTGTGTAAAATTGTACTGCTTGTTATAAAACATTTTTGAAGCCACGCTGTCTTTAAGGTAGTACTAAAGGGTCTAAGTTTATTCTTAAAATACATTATTATAGATAGCTTCAGCATAGGACAATAAGTTATTCCTTCCCAATCAGTCCATAATTATTTACAATTTTAAATTACAGATACCGCCTCTGAATTCCTCTGCTCTACTTTCCTAAACCTCCAGTCGGGGAGTGCGCATAAATAACCTAATTCAAAGTAATCTGATCCCCCTTCATAGCACTGCATGTTCCATAATTCATAGCCCCATTGGGTATGCATGCCCAATTAAAGGAGGAGCAGAGGGGTGTTTCCTCATCTGCCTCATGCATTTTCTGCCAAACATTGTTCTCTGCTTGCCTATGTGTGTGAGCACAGGCAACATCTTGAAGTCAACCTGTAGTCCTCTTCCAGCAGTGTAAATAAACAGGTGGCTCTAATGAACATAGCCACCCCAAACCTGACATGGGACCAGCCAAAACTAGTAAAACAAAAACATAGCTTTAAAAGATGAAGATGCAGCATACAAGTTAAATATTGATCTCAGCCACTGTAATTAGGGTTTTGATACCACTTTATTAATGATATTCAAATGTTACAATTTTATATTATTGATCATTTAAACACCGAAATATGTGTCCCTTCAAACAGCTTCCCATCCACAGTAGCTAAAAAGGACAAGTTTGCTTTTAGTAACATGTTACAGCCATGTTTAGGATGTAACATGTTACTAAAGCAGCTGCCCATACCCCCCGTGATTCCCCATTGTGACAGTGGCTGGGAGATCCTCTCCCTGCACCCTCTGTCATAATTAAAAAACAGGGTGGCTGGGCAGGGCTCCACTCAAACAGCCACATCATTCATTCACAGAGTTCTTTGAATGAATGATTTACAGGTAACGTCTGTCACTGTTGCCGTTGGCTTGTAGTTCTCAATGAAGTGCAAGGACACTGGTGAGCACTCTGTTTGTTGATCTTCCTGGACTTCAGCAACTGTCTGCTCATACAGGAGGTGTAGACAGACAGCTTGCCTGCTGATCACGAGTGCAATGCTCTGCAGGCTCCTAAGGAAAAGAAAAAATGTATTCATTGTTTTTTTTTAAGTTAACTTATTAAAAGTCGACCTTTCGGGAATTTTACAAGTCTACATGAATAAATTCCTGACATGTCACAATATACTTGAACAGTGTAATTTAAAATAAAAGACTGTTTAAGTGGTTGTAAAGTCACATCAATAAAATCCTATGAACTTCTCTTTAAGGCAATAATAAGTGCAGGGTGGTTATTTATGTTTAAAAACATTGCTTTGTACAAGTATAAGAGTGCTTCCTTGCAGTCACATGGTCTCTTCTCCTCTCATTGCTGATTGCAGGAAGTCCAGTGGGAGGGGCTGTGCACATCACTCTGGCCTTGTGTCTGCACAGCTCAGTGAGACACTGTAGCTTTCACACAGATAAGGGGAGGAGCAGCTGCACAGGAATGCTCACTCACTGAAGGCAGGACAGGAGGGGTGGGCCCACACAGACCATGGAAATGACAGGGAGTGAGGGAGATACAGACACTGCACAGAGAGTGTGATGACTGAGAGATATAAACTGACCATGCTTTCATGGATCGGCAGCCATGATTAGCGTGGTCAGAGTACAGAGATGAACACAGGCAGGATCAACCAGGTATTGTACAACATTGCAAGGACTAAATAACATTTCAAGATCACTATGCACCCTAGCATGCCTTAAAAAGACAGGAACATTATATATATTTTTTTAGGTTTACAAACACTTTAATTTTTGGGCTCCAGAAAGTGAATGTGCAGCAGATGAGAGGTACAATCCCAACTAAATTATGTTATCATTTTGCTGAAGGAAGGAAAGTAACTTTAGCCACTTTTGTCCTGGTGATTAATAAGGAAACCTGCTAAACCTGGTGTGTGCTTTAAGCTTTTCCATGTCAAAGAGACAGTTACGGTTGAGTGAGCTTTGGAGACAGTTACACTTATGTCAGTTGCATTTCCTCAAACTGTAGGTACATGATCACTTAAGTAACCATGAACTTACAGTGTAAATGTGCCCAGGAGCCTGGACAATAATAAAGAATAAAATTTGGAACAACTCCCCAGAGCCTGATAGCCTTACCTTTCCAGCAGTACAGGCCCTGGTCACATTCTCTTGTTTTAGTTGGTGGTTGTGTTGCTCACTGCCTTCCTCAGCCCTAATTAGGATGAAAAGCAGAGTTGTATGTCCGAGTAAAGGAGATCAGGGAATTTCCTTTCAATAATCTCCTTTGCATCTGCAAGTTTGTTGAAATCCATGCAATGTACAGGGTGGGCCATTTATATGGATACACCTTAATAAAATGGTAATGGTTGGTGATATTAACTTCCTGTTTGTGGCACATTAGTATATGTGAGGGGGGAAACTTTTCAAGATGGGTGGTGACCATGGTGGCCATTTTGAAGTCGGCCATTTTGAATCCAACCTTTGTTTTTTCAATAGGAAGAGGGTCATGTGACACATCAAACTTATTGGGAATTTCACAAGAAAAACAATGGTGTGCTTGGTTTTAATGTAACTTTAATCTTTCATGAGTTATTTACAAGTTTCTGACCACTCATAAAATGTGTTCAATGTGCTGCCCATTGTGTTGGATTGTCAATGCAACCCTCTTCTCCCACTTTTCACACACTGATAGCAACACCGCAGGAGAAATGCTAGCACAGGCTTCCAGTATCCATAGTTTCAGGTGCTGCGCACACCTTTTCTTGTGAAATTCCCAATACGTTTGATGTGTCACATGACCCTCTTCCTATAGAAAAAACAAAAGTTGGATTCAAAATGGCCGACTTCAAAATGGCCGTCATGGTCACCACCCATCTTGAAAAATTTCCCCCCTCACATATACTAATGTGCCACAAACAGGAAGTTAATATCACCAGCCATTACCATTTTATTAAGGTGTATCCATATAAATGGCCCAACCTGTATATTGATCACCCAGAGGGGAATGCTTTTTGAAAGTGGTGTTACTCTTTAAAAAAAACGTACAAATATTTGTTATTTATTACTTTATGTTTATATCTTTTAGATTTAGTAAGAACTTTAGACGGGTGGTTTATGTGCGCTAATAATTATTTTAGATTGTAGGAAAATTTTTGACAGCAGCACCGTCATTTGTACAGGTCTTGTGCTTTCATAATATATATATATATATATATATGGTGGGCAGATTTCAAGAATGATTTAGATTTTCT
>BLSH010404266.1:297585-314674 GCA_018402905.1 Glandirana rugosa | reverse complement strand
TTAGGACGACGAAACTCGTCGGTTTCCGTTTATACAGTAGTGGTTTATCCAACAGTGTAAGTAATTTGTACTCGTTATGTGAGATTTCCTCCTGTGACACTCGTTTAGTTGAGAAAGGTCTGAGAAGGTTCTCTTCTACGTCTACTTATCCTGACACACTTAGGACAACCAAGTTCGTCGGTTTCTATTCTCCTGCTACGGATTGAAATTGTACACCAGTTATGTGCGATTTCTTCAAAAAAGGTGAGTGGGCCCAGGTCCTTTAACCGTGTACAGAGGACACAAGTGCACGATTTACGTAGTAAATAGTCCCTCATCACAACTCGCTTGAACCCGAACGATTTTTGAAATGTCCGGGTCCGGGTCCGTGCCACGGACACCCTAAAGTTCGGTACGGACCCGAACGTTACAGTCCGGGTTCGCTCAACACTACTCCCTGATAAATGATGCATTTAGCACGTGAACACAGGAGACATGTGCCAATTTCCTGGACCCGGGTGAGTGGAAAAAACTTCTTTAGCGTGTATTGACCACATGTTAAAGTTAGGCATCGTCCTCTTATCTTTGGCTGCTTGAACCAACAGGATTCACACAGTCCTATTCATCTGCATCTTCTCTTGGAAGAGTCTGGAAAGAGTTGATTTGCTCACAGTGTCCTCCTTTAGAGTGTATTGCTCATGTTTAATGAATGTGACAACCTATTTGGTGATGACATATTTGCCTTTGGCTGCTCAAAGCAGCAGGATTCATACAGTCATGTTCATTCATATCTTCTTTTGGATGAGACCGAAGCAGATTGTTTGTCTGGGAAGCCACTGAGACTGCACATTGCCAGAATAGGCAACCCCTCACTGAGCCAGGGGAAACATTCCTTTTGAGTGTATTGACCACATGCTTAACGAACGTCACAACCTGTTAGCTGCCGTCATCTTTATCCTTGGTTGCTTGAACAAAGCAGTATTCTTGCAATCATGTTCATCCTTAATCTCTCATAGGGAGAGTCTGAATAGGATGGTTTGCCTGGAAAGGCTTGGAGACTGTTCATCGTTGGAACAGGTAAGCCCTTCACAGAGCGAGTGGAAACACTCCTTTAGAGTGTATTGACCATGTGTTTAAACAAATGTGGCAGCCTGTTAAGTGTTGCCATCCTTATCCTTGTCTGCATGAATCAACAGGACTCATACCATCACATTCATGTGTATCCTCTCTTGGAAGAGTCTGGAGAGAGTTGATTTTCCCACAGTGTGAGTGAAAACAACTCCATTTCCAATAGTGTGACTTGTCATGCAACTTTGGACACAAAGTCACATGACAAGTCACAGCCCATTGATCTCAATGGCACCCGTTCCCATCTATGCGACTTTGAAAAAGGTGCCTGCACTACTTTAATGCGACTTTGGACTCACACCAGTGGAAACATGCCCAAGAGTGCATTGCCCATATGTTCAATGGATGTGACAACTTTATAGGTGTCGTCAAGATTCATAGAGGGCCTTACCTGCCAAGGCATGAGTGGCATAGGACCAATTTAAGGCAGCGCTTAATGCCTGCCAACCGGAGGGACTAAATGGTAAAAGCCCATAGTTAATTTCTCATACACCTGAAAGAAAAAAACTCTTACCTGAACGGTGCCCCTTACCTCCTTAGCAATGACTGGCTACCAGAAAGAGTTGATGCTCATGGCTTAGCAATACAAGCAAAGGGTTTTGCAGCAAACTGGCAGTAGGAAATACAAGTAGATAAGCTATACATAGTCTTACTGCACAAGGACTTCTTGACCTCACTTATGTCTCTGTAAAAAATCAAATCCACGATAAGCAGGATACTAAGCAAGAGTCATTTGGTAACTAAATATATCAAAAGTTACCCATCTACTTCAAATGACAGCCCTGCAGATTAATAAAGCAGTTCAAAACAAATTTAATGCAATAGGAATTAGCTTGTTTTACAAGGGGTTAACCACAACTGAAGGGAACTCGACACAGCAGCTTCCCAGACCAGAGTCCTAACACCAGGTGCTTACTGAAACAAACTCAGCTGCCAGCAGCAGGACAAGGATAAAAAGCTTGTTCAGGACAGAAACAAAAAGGCAGGATTACAATAATATTCTCCAATGTACACAGCTTACCCATAGCTAGTACAGATCTCTTTTTAAAAAAAAAAAAAAAAAAGTAGAGTGAGGCTGGCCATACACTACACAGCTCTCCAACCCCCCCAGATCCACCTTCCAGCATGCAGTGCAAGGGCCTGCCTGATTGCACACAAATTAAGTGGGTTTATGTTTGATCTCACACTATATGATTTTCGTAAACCTAAAGTCCCCCACCAATAGCCAACATGCAGCCAGGTAGGTGCCTCCATTCCACCACAAGCTGCTGTGGAACTCAAAGACATCACAGCTGCCATATGGGGATCTGTACAATCTAGAGAAACATCACTGAATCAAGTAAGATGCATTACAGACAAAAGTTAAAATGGTAAAATCAGGCAGAATGACCTACCCCCCCCCCCCAAGCAAGCGGGGGGGAGCCATGTTGCCGCTCACCATGGACCGCCAATTGCACCATTTCAGCCGCATACATCTGCCCAGGAATCACGGATCAGTGGAGGATTTATCACCAACCAAGAGTCCTCCAGATAGGGATCTTCATTATTCCCTTGTTTCCCATTCTTTCAGTAGCAGGAGAGCTGTCCTGGGGTATGGGGGAATTCCTCCTTTTATTTGAGCAGGGGGTTGTCCTGTGTGGCCAGAGGGGTGAAGCAACCCATTTGTAGGTTGACATGATTAGCCCCAGGAAAGATATTTAAAGGGGAAAAGCAATCATTTCCATGAGAGGAAAAGGAAGCATTGGACAGCCCACTAGGGAAATGCACTGAAGATACCCAAATCCCTGACAACTGTTTATACATGTCCACATCCCAGATGGCTGGGTATCTAGCTAAACTATATTCTGTAAGTTGTCCAATGACAATATTTGTAGCAAAGCATAAGTCTGATTCAGTTCACCAGTGGTTCAATGGTTAATTGTTTTGTGAAAGCTAATTATATATGGTATGCACATGATTGGTGGACACTCTGTGCAGTTTTATATCAGCTTTTGTGAATACTTTTAAATTAGATAATTTTATCAGATTTTTGGATGTTTATCACACTGACCATGATATAAAAAATGACACACAGGTTGCTCTGGTTTCCCAAGTTAATTTTTAAACGATAGGCATTTTTGCAATATATTTAACGTGTTACTGATTACTTCAAATTATTACATTTAATATGTAATTAATCATGTACAACTGTTGCCTTTTGCACACCAAGCCAAAATATACCGAAAAAACATTACATTTTGATTTAAAATAATATTTCAAATTGCCATATTTGTAGTTTTGCATTATGACTGTGGAGCGATGAACAAGGCAGCTTTTTTTTTATGGCAATAGCACATTATACAATGCATTGTCATGGGGTTACTTGAGATTCTATTGTATTATATGAGGAAACAAAATGTGTAATATTATTCCTGAGAGCTATTCCAAGTGGTATTTGTAAAGCTGGACACCACTTGAAAATAAGAAGGGGGCATCACAGCAGCTACTGATTGCCGAGACGTGGTGTGAAAAGGGTTCAGGCTGCCTTTCCCTTGTCAGTGGGGTGGCCGTGTATGATTCAATCTGCATTCAAAAATAAAAGCTTTCAAACCACACCAGCTATCACCTCTTACAAACTCTAAGTACCCTTTTGACTGCTATTGCTTTGCTGGAAAATAACACATTTAGTCATTTGTCATAATTATAAGAGTACCAACGACATGGAATGCAGGACCGCCTATTAATGCTGCCAAGACTGTTATAATACAATCAGCAGGGGATTGTTGCTGTGAGCAAATCACAACCGCAGTGCCAGTTAAATTCCAACTGAAAGGTCATATATGACCTTTGTAAGCAGTTCATCTCTAGTGATTGATCTGTTAGCAACAAAACTAATAATTACACAGCTCTTCATTTCCACTTCGTCTTTGTAACATAACATTTCTCTCAGTGTGGAGGATCCAGGCCACATAGGAATAAATTGTTGTACCATAAACCCTGTAAAACCCCACAGGTGCATCTCAAGTTTCCACTGCTTATTTTCTCCGCTCTGCAGGTAGTTCACAAAGAAGGCTAAACAATGACACATTAATTTCTATGTTTCATTTTTAATTCCCCACCTGTTAACACAAGTAATGTATTTTTAATGATCTGTCTCACGTATAGCTCTACTCTCTGGTGTGTATTAACAATTCTTTGTTTTATGACTTACTTTTTACCTAATCATTTATTTTCAGAGAATTGAGGCTAATTGTTTGCTGCTTGTGCGCAAAATGCATTATCTGGGCATGCACTTCTGTATGCTTTTGTTTTTGGTTCCCTTAAATATCTCCACTATACATATTTTAAAAGATAAATTTAAAAAATCTAATCCAAATAATATTAAAAATAAAGTAAATGTTTTGAGATATTTTATGTATATTAGGAATGGCTGAATCTGCCCACATTTAATTTGCCAAGAATTTGGGGGATCTTTTTTAAAATATGGTGAACCCCAACATAGCACTGAATCCCACTGAATTGTGAATTAAATTCTGCCAATGTTTAGAGTTATTAGGCAAACTACTTTACAAATGGCATGGGGAGATGGTCACTGCCATTGGGGACATGTACTAATGGAAAAAAAAAATGTAACCACTTCAGCCCCAGAAGGATTTCCCATGTTAGGACCAGAGCACTTTTTGCGATTCGGCACTGTGTCGCTTTAACTGACAATTGCGCAGTCGTGCAACGTTTTACCCAAACAACATTTGCGTCCTTTTTTTCCCAGCAAATAGTGCTTTCTTTTGGTGGTATTTGATCACCTCTGCGTCATTTCTGATCACCGCTATAAACAAAAAAGAGCGACAATTTTGCAAAACAAACAATATTTCTTACTTTTTGCTAAGATACAAATCCAAAAAAATATATTAAAAAAATAATTTATTCATCAGTTTTGGCCTATTTATATTCTTCCTCATATTTGTGGTAAAAAAGAAATCACAATCGGCGTTTATTGATTGGTTTGCGCAAAAGTGGCCACGTTTACAAACCATGAGAATTAATTTATGGCGTTTTTACTATTTTTTTTTTACTAGTAATGGCGGCGATCTGCGATTTTTATCGGGACTGGGATATTGCAGTGGACATGTCGGACATTTTTGACACTTTTTTGGGACCAATGACATTTATACAGCAATCAGAAATTTATATATCCACTGATTACTGTGTAAATGTCATTGGCAGTGAATGGGTTAACCTGCAGGGGGCAGTGAAGGGGTTAACTGTGTTTCCTAGGCGTGTTCTAACTGTATGCGGGCTGGGCTGCTAGGGGCACCAAAGATCTAACTGATCCCGAGTACAGGGATCAGTAGATCTCTCACATGCTGCCTGTCAGAACAGGAAAGCGCTCAGTTTACATCAGTGGTTCCCCGTTCTGGCTCTGTCACAGGGCATCGTGAGTTGCTGGCAGACATCGAGTCCGCCCGGCCCGTGGCCCCGCTCAGGGAGCGTAGCGTTGTGCACTAAAGTGACGACTATAAGCGGCGATTCCGGGACAGAGCCACGCTGCCGCCACTTATAGTCGTACGGCGGTCGGCAAGTGGTTAAGGACTGTACAGTGGGGAGAGACCTTGAGGGCAATGTTGGAAATATACAAATCCTTTAAAAAAACATACTTTAGGAATGTCTTAAAGTGGTGTAACAGGCATGAAAAGTGAACAAAGCCCATACCTCTAGTGTGTACTAGCCTGAATACAAAGCACCGAGTCTGGTTCTTCTCCAATATCTGTCCCCTCTGATATCGGTGGGAGTCACCGATAGAACTCCAAGCTGACACCTCAGCCTCCCAGGAGATGGCCCGTCCTCTTCCAACAAAGCAGGCGACTCATAGACTCAGTTCTGTGTCTTTCTCTTTCGGCCTGATAGATTGGTGGGTGGGGGGGAGGTGTCTTTTTTCCTCCAATCAGCTATCAGATTTCATGGAGTTCTGTGGTCTAGCTCTGCTGTGTGTGTTATGTCCTTGCTTTCTGCTGCTGAGAGATATGTAAAATGTTTGTTTTGGAAGGCTGTAGAGAAGAGAGAGCTGTATGTAAACAGGTACAGCTTGTAGGATGATTTGTTTAATCTCTAATGTTTTACTATTTATGCTCAATAAAAACCAAGAAAATAAAAATACATGTATCCAAATTCGCTACTAAATGAAAGCCCTGTAATGTTTAATATGTTAGGGTAGACTACAAAACCTAAAAGGTATAATGGGAATGAGACATTGGCGCAACCAGGTCCTGCCACTTCTGAGCCACTGTAAATGCAGTGTGGTGTAAAAAAGCTAACATGGCTGTTAACAGCCAGAATGCACTTTTTTGCAGACTAAGGCATACCTATGTACTGTATATGGTAGTCTTATGCTCATGAGAGGTGGCTGAACATATTGTTAGATGCAGTTTTAACCATGCCATTATTGTCTTTACAAAGCCCGTCACTTAATTTATGCTTTTAGTAAGACCTTTGTATTACACGTTTTATTTCTAACTTTGCTGCCCAATGCTTTCTGAAAAATGAGGGCTCATATTCCAAGTCATAACTCTTAGCAAAAATCTTGAGCAGTCTAATTTTCTAAATTGAGTCATTTTGGGATAGTTTCTGGCACTTCAGTAGCAATATAAATATCATTACCTACTACATTACATAAGTAACGGAAGAAAACAACTAGAAAAAGCTAATTTTTCATTTATTTGTAACTTTTTTTACGTTTTGCCCTGTCATTTCAAGTAACCATTATAAAAATAATTATAATATGTGTTTAAAACATTCACAGACTAACACTTCAGACTGATTTCTGTTCAGAATGGTGTAATTTTGGGGTATTTTGATATGTTTTTAAAGATGGGGTCTTGTCATTTCACAGTGTGAGAAAAAAAGCTTTGTAAATAAAATCTAATTTTATTTACATGGAAATTTACATGAAAATGTTCATGGAAAAAGTGGGAAAAATATGTTATTTTTGATTTCAGACAACTAAAAAACATAAAAAACAACACTGTGCCTTGTCCTTTGCATTTTATGTGGTTGAAATCAATAGAAAGTTGTTTTCACATGTTGAAAACCTGAAAAAGTTTTGATACTCAAGGGGGTTTTTATGGGTTTAAAGTGCTGGGAATCAAGTCATTAAGCAGTGACAAATGGTTTTCATCAAGTGTTAATAGGCCTGTTTTGCATGAAAGACAGACATTTGCCATTACTCATCGGGGCTGTCCCTGTTGTCACTGATGCAAAACTGTCCTGCCATTGGCCAATTTCTATGAAATTCTGCTATATATTTTTCTTTAAAAAATTTCCAATAAATGTACAATGATTGGTTTGTGCAAAAATGATAGCATCTACAAACTATGGATATATTTATTTTTTACTAGTAATGTTGGCGATCAGTGACTTCTAGTGGGACTGTGATATTACAGTGGACAAATTGGACACCTGACACCTTTGACACTTTTTGGGGACCAGTGACTCTAATACAGTGATCAGTGCTAAAAAAATATGCACTGCCAATGTACTAATGACACTGGCTGGGAAGGGGTTAACATCAGGGGAAATCAAAGGGCTAACTGTGTGCCTAGCATGTGAGTTCTCACTGTGTGGGAGGTGCTTTGACTAGGGAAAGGCATTGATCCATGTCCCTGCAGGAACACATGATCAATACCTTCCCTTCTGACAGAACAGCAAGCTGCCTTGTTTGCATTCTGCCTGTGTATTGTCTAATCGGTGTGTGTTGGCGGACATCGAGTTCATGCTACCCGCCATTGAACTCCCACTGTGTGTGTGATCAGAAGGGCGCACTCGTGCCCCAGAACCGGAAGTGTCAGATCACACTGTTCAGGAGCCCCGGAAGGCAGGGCTCCTGAATAGCGGGAGGGTGGCTGAGAAGGTAATAAAAGGACAGAGTTAACAGGGATTTGTGTAGAATGTGAAATATATGTTATGAAGAAGAGAACATAGGTGCAGATAGTCCTATCCTGTTTCTGTTGTCCTGATACAATAGGATGAGTATGTGTTATCACTCTAAGCCTGGAAGTATGGTACTGGCAGAATCACCAGGTGAAACAATCTGTAAAGAAAGCTATTGTAAACACTGCATCTAATATGTTACATTCTTACTTTTGAGTTTAGATATGCTTTAAGCATTTACTGCACTTCAGTTGCAATATTTGCAGTTGCAATATTCAGCAATATTCTTAAAGCCAAACTCAGGGCAATAAAATGTTTATATTGCCTTATACCCCCAAATGGTATGCAGAGAAGTGTAACTTTAGTTGAAAATTCTTAACAAATCTCTCTAGAAGATCCTCACTGCAAGTGGCAGCTATGGGAGTAGGTTGGATGATATTCTGGTCAGTACTCATGTAGGCTGAACATCAATGATACAGGAAAGACCACTGCAGGGAACTTCTACACATGTCAGGAAATGTACTGACATAACCCGTGCCTTGAGAATGCTTGGAAGCAGGGTGAATGTCAAACCAGTCACTAACACATTTGCAAGCTGTAATTGTGATTGATCCCCATAAAATGCAAGGGCGTAGGAAAAGGGATTCCCAGGACTGAGGTATCAACTTTTCTTTCCATACATGCAAGATAACTTGCACTTCATTTCAGGTAAGCCAACATATCTTCTCTGCATAACTCATTACATTTTTTTGCCCTGAGTTCAGCTTTAATACTACAGATGTTTCCCAAATATGATGACAACTAAGAAAGCAAACTAATAAACAAAAAGTTCTATTTATCAATGTTTTCACCCAAGATTCAGCCAGCTTTCACCCAAGATTTACTCATTTTCATCTAAGATTCGAGAGTAAGAAAGTTGTGGAAAGTTGGGCATCTGCAAATCCTTACCAAAACATTAATAATTAGACCCAATAGAAAGCAAATACTGTTAAAAGGGTATTCTAAATGCCTGTTTTATATGTATATGTGATTGACTATGATAATAGATTTAACCACTTCAGCCCCGGAAGGTTTCTCCCCCTTCATAACCAGGCCATTTTTTGCAATACGGCACTGCATTGCTTTAACTGACAATTGCATGGTCGTATGACGCTGTACCAAAACAAAATTTATGTCTTTTTTCCCCCACAAACAGAGCTTTCTTTTGGTGGTATTTGATGACCTCTGTGTTTTTTTTTTAATTGTATTTTTATTAAAGTTTTATCAGAGTACAAAAATTTGTTCAAACAAAGAAAAACATCACTAATGGAGACAGACCCAAGAGTGGAATCATCAATCAAAGTGGGTTACAAGTCATTAATAATTATTAGCAAGTATAATGTTCAGAACATAAAAGAAAAAGAGCAAAGAAAATAAAAAAAATGAGCAATTGAAATAAGTAACTATAACATATAGATAGCATACACCGGGGATCAAAATAACGAGAGCATGGACCTATAGTAAGTGGGATCACAGAGAATCCCAGATCTGCGGATAACCACCTATCTCAATCAATCAGGGCCAGGTGGAGCACCAAAGTCAGAGGCGTCAAAGGGATCCCATATTTTGTTAAACTGGGGTTCAGCATCTCCCACTTGGGTTGACATATATTCCATTCTACATATTTCCAAAATCACCTTTACAAGTTGAGGGGGGGGGGGTAGTAGATAACCAATGTAGTAGTATAGTTCTCTTGGCCGCCAGCAAAATAAAAGAGGCAAGCTTATTCGTAGGTTTACTGATACCGGGTAAAGGGAGGCCTAAAAGGCAGTGTAGCGGATCCATCAATAGAGAGTGATTTAGTACTCGTTTGATCAGAGACATTACCATATCAATAAGCTCACATTGCCAAAAGATATGGAAATGGTTACCTCTATCCTTGCCACAACGCCAGCATTAAGGGAAAGGGGAGCGGTCTTGACAGTGTAATATCTCAGGGGTTCTGTACCAGAACATAAGGATTTTATAAGCTCTCTCTCTCTCTGCATCACGCATCTGGATATTTTAGAGGTGGAGGTCCATATTTTGTTCCAATAAAGGAGGGTTACGTGGCATTGAAGAATAGATGACCACTTACGCATATAGGCATGTTCATCCTCAGAAATTGGGTTGGCTTCATGGAGTAATTTATAAATAGAGGAGATTAGATGTAACTGTTTGGGACCTTGAGCACAAATAAGTTCAAAGGCAGTAGGTTTAGATAGTGAGAGTGTGGAGAGATAATGTTTCATTTGGAGGTAGGAGTAAAACATATGAGTAGGGATGTGGTATTTAGTCTGGAGATCATTAAATGCACAAAATCTGTGGGTGACTGGGTGAACAAATTGGCGTAGTTGAAACAATCCAGCATCCTCCCAGGGTGAAACTCGGGCAAAGGATAAGCTGTCAGGAATAATGGGGTTGAAAAGCACTTTGGACAGGCGAGGGCATGGCAAAGAGAGAAAGAACTTAGTAATGCAGGCCCGCCAGATCTTCAAAGTGAAGAGCATTAAGGCCAGACACAATCTCTGTAGCTTTGGATCCTGAGATAGGGATGGGTGGGATACAATGAGCCCATTTCAATTTCCCACTACTCGGTGCCGTCTGGGAAGACCAGGACAGGACCGGTCGAAGGTGGGAAGCAAAATAATATTTTAGCACATCGGGAGCACCTAGGCCACCAAAATGCTTAGGGGAGAAGACTACAGAGCTGGTCACCTGATGTGTTTTATTGCCCCATATAAAAGTTAAAAACCATTGTTTAAGCAACTTTAGTTGAGACATGGGCACAGATACTGGCAGCGTTTCAAAGAAATAAAGCAGTTAAGCATAATGGACATTTAATACTGCTTAATCACGAAATGGGGAACATATTCCAACATTTCAGCATGTCATGAATGTCTTTGAATAGAGGCACATAGTTTGTAAAATATAAGGATGAGTAGTCAGGGGTAATCTGCACACCCCAATATTTAAGGGAGTGAGAGCACCATCGGTAGGGATATGACTTTTGTAAGGTTATAAGATCTTCAGAGGGAATGCGAATAGGTAAGGCTTCTGTCTTAGAGGTATTTATTTTATATCCTGATAGAAGGCTAAATTGGGTCAGTAGACCATGTAAAGAGGGAGGAGATATGTGAGAATGGGTCAGGGTGAGCAGGATGTCATCTCCAAAAAGGGAGAGTTTGTATTCCGTCTGACGCATGGGGACCCCTCAGATGTCCAGGTGGGCATGAATAGCAGCCGCTAAAGGTTCCAGGCATAGAATAAAGAGTATTGGGGACAGTGGACAACCCTGCCTAGTGCCATTGGACATCGGGAGGGTCTGTGACAAGAAAAAAGACATTCAAACTTGGACAGAAGGGTTGGAATAAAGGGCTTCTAGGGCAGAAACAAAGGGGCCCCTAAATCCAAAACGGGATAAGGTGGCAAATATATAAGGCCAATTTAACCAATCAAAGGCTTTCTGGGCATCCAAACTGAGGATTAGTGCAGGGCGGTGTACTTTGTTTAACATATTTATAAGGTCAATGGTACACCTGGTATTGTCTCCTGCATGTCTGGCCAGACAAACCCACCTGGTCCTTATCTATCAATTTAGATAACATTTGGGACAAACGGTTGGCAAAGATTTTTGTAAATATTTTATATTCCGAGTTCTAGAGAGCTATCGGTCTATAATTGTCTGGGAGGGAGGGATCTTTGCCAGGGCTTTGGTATAACTGAAATAAAGGAATGGGTGAAGGAAGAATGGGGTGTCTGGCCTGCAAGTAGGGAGCTAAAAAGAGATAACATATGGGGGGCTAGGATAGAAAGGTAGGTTTTGAAATAGGAATAGGGAAGGCCATCAGGGCATGGGGATTTATGATTAGGGAGTGACTTGATAGTACAGGAAAGTTCCTCCACTGTAATAGAAGCGTTCAGTTATTTCAGATCGGAGGTGGATAACCTAGGCAGATGGATGTCAAATTTTTCTTGGTTAAATAGGGGATGATGCAATGGGGTCAAACAATTATAGAGTTTACTATAAAAATCTCCAAATAGCTCGACCATAGCCTGGGGACAGTGGGTAGGTTTACCATTGGGCTGTACTAAAAAATCAGGGTAGGATTGAAAAGAGCGTGGATTACGTTTAGAATCCAGCATTCTATGGGGTTTATTAGAATATTCTTAGAACTTTTGTTTCGCCCACAGTAAGGATTTGGCTGTAGGAGACATAGCTATGGATTTGAGTTGTTCACATAGGAAAGTTACTGCACGGAGGTGAGCCATCATAGGGGAGAACACAAGAAGACGTTCAGTGGAGCGTAGTTTAGTTAAGAGGGATATTTTTTGGGCTGCAGCATTTCTTTTTAAGCGAGGTCCCTCTGATATACATTGCCCTCAGAAGAAGGTCTTGTGGGTGTCAGGAACTATGAATCAGACCAAGACAGAAGTGCAGTAAAATCACACTTTTAAATAAAAAGGTAAAATGATATAAAAAGAGTAAATGTGGTCAAAACATAGTCAGGATTCGGTAACCAGAGCAGATAGTCAGAGCAAGCGAGTGAAACAGGAGTCCAGAGATCAGCGAGGTCAAACAAACAGCATGCAGAGTGAGAAGCCAGGAGGGGAATCAGCTGAGCAGGGTCTTGAATCCATGAACCAGAAGGGAACGTCAAACGGGCAAAGTCTTTCACAGGAGAACAAAGTAGAGATTTCTCCAGAGGTGTTGACCAAGGCAAAGGCATCTGCGATCTGATCCAGGCAGTTTATATAGCAGCAGAGCTGGCTTAACGAGGCAGGATATGGTCATCAGGTGAGACAGAGTAGAAGCTGGGACTGGCAATTAACCCTCAGCTTGCTCTGAGAATGGAGACCTGAGCCCAGCCCTGACAGTACCCCCTCCTCAATGACCCCCCCCCCCTCAGAGGGCCACCAGGTTTGAGGGGAAAATGTCTATGGAAAGCACGGAGGAGGACATGAGCATGTACGTCCGAGGATGACACCCAAGAACGCTCCTCCGGACTATACCCTTTTCAATGAACCAGGTAATGTATGCGCCCATGGAACCTATGGGAGTGAATGATAGATTGTATTTCATACTCCTCTTGGTTCTCAACCTGAACAGGATAAGGACGTTGTATCGAGCTGGTGAAGCGGTTGCATACCAAAGGTGTGAACGGTGTAAACCTTGGTGCCAGTTTCAGTGAGGGAACACTGGGTCGGAGGTTGCGAGAAGACAGCAAGACCCTCTCCCCAACTTGGTAAGAAGGCGCAGGTAGGCCTGTGGTGAGCATGGTGTCTGTACTTATCATTGGCCCATTGCAAAGACTCCCACACCTGTACCCAAGTGGGACGAAGACCACAGAGATGCTCCTCCAACGCAGGAATTCTCTGAGCAACAAATGAGTCAGGCAACATGGCCGGTTGGAAACCATAATTCGCCATAAACTGAAACAATCAGGAAGCAGTATTGACTGCACTATTGTGAGCTAACTCCGCCCAAGGTAACAGGTCAGACCAGTTGTTAGGGTGGCCAGAAATATAGCAACGTAAAAACTGTTCCAGGTACTGGTTGGCTTGTTCTGTGTCCCCATTGGACTGCAGGTGATACGCAGAAGAGAAGGAAAGCTGAATTCACAATAGAGATGGGCCTGCGGTACGAGTCGAACGTAAGTTCGACTCGAACATAGGGCTTTCGTCCGTTCGTCAAATTGAGAACATTATGGGGCGTTCGTAGCGACTTTGCCACTGCGGAGCGCCCCATAATGCATTGCGCGCTGTTTGTTATGACAGTTTATTTATATGGCAGGGTGGGGCCACCCGACGATGTAAGCGAGCGACTCCGCCCCTTCTGACATCATGTAATGTCAGAGGTGGCGGGTCATGCGCGTACGTCACAGTGGCGGGAGCCCTCCCATGGAGGAGGAGCTGTTGGGTTTTATTTTTTTTTTTGGGTCCATCGCTCGCTGTGATTGAGGATGGATTACAACGAGGGACACTTATTTTTATTTAGACTGGTCCCTAATTGTCTCCTGTGGTTTTTTTTTTTGACACTTTTGGTGAAATAGTAGGGGTACGGTGTGCCCAATACTAATTCACATGGGGGAGGGGTCGGGATCTGGGGGCCCCCTTATTAAAGGGGGCTTCCAGATTCCGATAAACCGTCTGCCCGCACACCCCCACAACCACAGCTCAGGGTTGTGGGGAAGAGGCTCTTGTCCCCATCAACATGGGACAAGGTGCTTTGGGGTGGGGGGTGCAGAGCCCCCCTGCCCCAAAGCACCCATACTCCCCATGTTGAGAGCATGTAGCCTGGTATGGTTCAGGAGGGGGAGCACTTGATTGTCCCTCCCATCCTGGCCTGCCAGGTTGCATGCTCGGATATGAGTCTGCTTTGGATTTTAGGGGGGACCCCACGTCAATTTTTTTTTTATTTTGGTTTGGGGTTCCCCTTATAATCCAAACCAGACCTGAAGGGCCTTGTTTGGACTGGGGGGGACCCCATGCAAATTTTTTCAGTGATTTTTTTGTATATTTCCAGGAGCCGGCAATACATTACAGCCACGATAATAAATTACAATTTTTCCTTTGGAAGTGTCATTTTGCTCTGGCTATGTTCTAAACATCCCAAAGGTGCGCCCTTTTACAGGCAGACTAAGGGGACCCCACAGGCACAATATTTAAAGGAATATTTCATTTTTATTGTTTCACTTTAAGCATTATTAAAATCACTGCTCCTGAAAAAATTATTGATTTAAAAACTTTTTTATGCATTGATATATGTCCCCTAGGGCATGACCCGGTTCCCATACACTTTTTAGGGCAATAGTTTGCATATCAACCTTTAAAATTAGCACTTTTGATTTTTCATGTTCGTGTCCCATAGACTTTAACGGTGTTCGAATGTTGGCACAAATTTTTTGCCTGTTCGCATGTTCTGGTGCAAACCGAACCGGGGGGTGTTTGGCCCATCCCTAATTCACAACTGTGCACAAAAGGCTTGCCAAAACCTGGACACAACCTGGCTACCCCATGTCCAAAGCGATCACCTTGGAAAGCCCATATATGTGAAAGATCTCCCGAGCAAAAATGGATGCCAGTTCCTTGGACGTGGGCAACTTCTTAAGTGGAATACAATGTGACAACTTTGAGAATTGGTCAACCACCATAAGGATAACTGTGTTACCCTGAGAATTAGGTAACTCCACAATAAAATCCATAGACAGGTGGGTCCAAGGCTGCTCTCCATTGGGTATGGGTTGTAGAAGACCCACTGGAAGATGTTGTGGTGTTGTGTTCTGAGCACACACAGAACAGGCTGCTACGAAGGCGGCTACATCAGAGCAGAGATTAGGCCACCAGATCTGTTGGGAAATAGCCCAAATTAGTTGATTTTTCCCTGGGTGACCAGCAACCTTGGGAGAATAGTAAGTATGGAGCACAGCAGTATGGAGACTCTCCGGGACAAAGCAGCGGTCACAAGGTTTCTCAGGAGAAGCATGGATCTGAGCAGTAAGGATCTTGACACCCAAAGGTGAAGTGAGACTAGTACGAACCGTGGCCAGAATACGATCAGGAGGTATCAGAGGTACAGGAACCGACTCCATCTTGGAAGTGGAGGAAAACTGTGACAATGCATTGGCCTTACATTCTTAGTACCGGGTAAGAATGAAAATGAGAATGTAATTGGAGTTTGACAAGAACAGAGTGCATCGCGCCTTCCTGGGGGAGAGGCATTTAGCCTCAGACAAGAATGTGTGATTTTTGTGGTCAGTCAAAATGAGAACCAGGACAGTGGTAGCCTCGAGAAGATGCCTCCATTCTTTAACCAGTTCCCAACTGGCTCTCAAACATTTACTGCTACAGTGTGGCTCTGTAGCACGATTCGCCGTCCATAAACGCACAGTAGCGGGCCGGCCGCACTCTACAGAGTTGTGGCCGTGGCTCAGGCAGACTCGATCTCTGCCGGTGAGCCACGATAGCTTGACAGAGAAGAAAAACAGAGAACCGCCAATGTAAACGCCCGCTTTGTCAGGCAGCATGTCAGAGATCTACTGATCCCTGTACTCGGGATCAGTTAGGTCTCTGGTGCCCCAGACAGCCCAGCCCCCTCACAGTTAGAACACACCCAGGGAACACAGTTAACCCCTTGATCACCCCCCAGGTTAACCCCTTCACTGCCAATGACATTTACAAAGTAATTAGTAGATATTTAAATTTCTGATTGCTGTATGAATGTCATTGGTCCCAAAAAAGTGTCAAAAATGTCCAACTTGTTCGTCCCAATAAAAATCGCAGAACACCACCATTACTAGTAAAAAGCATGTCTACAAGAACCGCAGCGCCCAAAATGAAGGATCCTCAATGTGTTTTAAGGAAAAAATGGATAAAATGAATAAATAAAGTGCAAATGTCACTGAAGAGACTGTACTGGTGAGGGTGTGTTAATAATAACAAAGAAAATTTCTTCTTCTGAGAGGTGTAAGCTTGCCAAAGGGTATTCATGCAATTGAATCCAAGACTGATAAATATATATGCTTACCAGAAGCACATAGATTATGCGCAATTGAGCAGGTAATGACACCAGTGGTGATCTCCCATCATCAGCACGATCCGATCAGAAGGTATATGGAGAGATTGGTCGATCCAGGCAATCCAGGGTTGTTGTCATCAATCCTTATGGTCCGGGTAGCCAAGAAGAGAATCTTTAACAGGCTGGATGATCCAACTCCTTCTAGATAGATTCACTCGAACAGTATACCGCAGCCGTGTGCAATATAGGAAGAAAAAGGCGCAATAGTGTGATATTGTATAACATGGAAATTTATTGCGCAAAAATGGAATGATACTCACAATTTAAAAATGTAAAGAGAGCTCTCAAAATAAAAGTGACAAGAAGGGTCTGGACACCCGACGCGTTTCGGCTCCAACAGCCGTCATCTGGGGTATAACCCCCCCTTGTCACTACCCTTATTTATAACAAACCATAAAAGGACAAAAGAAGCAAAGAAAACAGGAAAATACCAAACAATATTTATTCCCATCACTGTTCCCCCCCAATATGGGGTCTACTGCC
>BLSH010404266.1:278874-297575 GCA_018402905.1 Glandirana rugosa | reverse complement strand
AAATTTACTTGATTCCTAAAACTATGATATTTACATAAAGGGTGTTTGTAAAATAAATTGAGTTGCAAGCCTCTTTTTCAGAGCTGCACATGTTTGACTAAGCACAAAATGGAAGAATAAAATTGTGTCCAACTGAATAAATAAAATGTTTGTGGGAAATACATTTATAGTATCAAAATCCTTAGTTCATTTAAAAATAACTATAAGTTATGTTCCGATATGATTGTAATAATATTAACATGATAATCGGAAAAAATGTAATAAAATTGTGTTGAAAATTAAAATTATAATCCAAGTGTATCAACCTCCAAAGACACACTTTGATAGATATGTATGAAAAGAATAATTACTGTATTGTATATGTGCCAAGAATTTAGAAATTAAAAGTGTGAGGGGTCTATATGGTGAACCACTTTGTAGACCGGAAATGACTCATAGTAGGGTGATATATGTGTCAACTGAAAGAATGTCAGCAGAGGATGTCATAAAACCGGAACTGCTAACTTATATAACCCCTAAGGTTGAAGTGGATATTTATGTGTAAAGAAATCGTTGATAGAAAATAGTTGGGTGTGAAAAAATTCCTTAAAGTGCGTATTGTGCTTAATATGAGACTAGTAAAAAGCAACAATTGTAAAAAACGTCATAAATTAATTCTCATGGTTTGTAAACGTGGCCACTTTTGCGCAAACCAATCAAATGCAGATTGCGATTTTTTTACCAAAAATATGAGGAAGAATGTAAATCAGCCAAAACCAATGAATAAACTAGTTTTTTTTATATTTTTTTGGATATGTATTTTAGCAAAAAGTAAGAAATATTGTTTTTTTTTGCAAAATTGTCGCTCTTTTTTTGTTTATAGCGGTGATCAGAAATGATACCGAGGTGATCAAATACCACCAAAAGAAAGCTCTATTTGTGGGAAAAAAAGGACGCAAATTTCGCTTGGGTACAACATTGCACGACCGCGCAATTGTCAGTTAAAGCGACGCAGTGCCAAATCGCAAAAAGTGCTCTGGTCCTAACATGGGAAATCCTTCTGGGCTGAAGTGGGTAAAGGCTAAAATGATCGCTAACAACTCTCTGTCCCCAATTTCGTAATTGCATTTTGCGGGAGATAAGTTCTTGGAAAAGTAGCCACAATTATGCATAGCGGTCTCAGAGGTGGGACGTTGGGACAGAAGGGCACCAACTCAAGTTTCAGATGCATCAACCTTAAGGATGAACGGTAACATAGGATCCGGATGTACTAACACACGAGACGAAACAAAGGTAGCCTTAAAACTTTCAAAGGCCTTAATGAACTCCGGAGACCAATTCTGTGGGTTACCGTTCTTTCTGGTAATATCAGTCAGGGGCTTGACCAGAGACGAGATGTTACATTGCATTGTTTTGCATTGCAAAGACCAAGTGGCATTACAAGGTATTTGTAATGGCCTGTCCTGGTATTAAACACAGTTTTCCACTCATCTCCCTCCTTGATCCTCACGAGAATGTATGCCCCTCTCAGATCAAGCATCATGAAAACCATTGCTCCCTTGAGGCTGTCAAATAACTCCGTAATCAACGGAATTGGATAAGCATTCCTAATCTTGAAGCGATTGAGACCCCTATAATGGATACAAAGTCTCAGTTCGCCACTTTTCTTTTTCACAAAGAAGAAGCCAGCACCAGCAGGAGATGAGGATTTGCGGATGAAACCACTAGAAAGTGCATCTGCGACGTAGTCCTCCATGACTTTATCCTCTGAGACAGACAAAGGGTAAACCCGGCCACGAAGTGGTATGGCAACAGGTTGAAGGTCAATTGCGCAATCATACAACCAGTGTGGAGGCAAACTACCAGCTTGACCTTAATCACAGACATTGTTAAATTCACGGTATTCCTCCAGCAGGGAGGAGAGTGAAGAGGTACATAAGCCACTTTCTGAAAACATGTCTTACTGCATTGTGGCTACCAGGAAAAAACCTCAGCACAAAGCCAATCAAAAGAGGGGTTGTGTCTCTGTAACCAATGATAACCAATAACCACCAGAAAGTGAGGAGAGGAAATGAGTTGGAATTGGATTATCTCCTGGTGAAGTGCCCCTACGGCCATGGTCAACAGAGCAGTCTCATGAGTCACCTGCGCAGGCTGTAGAGGTCTCCCATCAATAGCCTCAATGGCAAGTAGAATAGCCCAAAGCTGCAGCGGGTTTGAGTGCTTAGGCACAAAGGCACTATCTATGAACAGACCTGCAGCCCCAGAGGCTATTAGAGCCTGTATCTCGATGAACGCCAAGAAAGGGTAATTGGAACCAGGGGCTTATCCTTCTGCATAACTAGGGACGTAACAACGCCACCTAAGGTCTGCCCCCTACAGGACCTCAGGGGCAGGCGTTTCCCAGACGGGTAGGACAAGACTTCAAAAAGTGACCTGCCTGGCCACAATAAAGGCACAATCTCTCCCTCCTTCTAAAGGCTCTCTCATCTGCAGAGAGGCATGTGAAGCCCAACTACATGGGTTCTACTTCACTGACAGGCTCGGAACCAGGAGGTATGGGAGGTGAGGGAGGTATGGGTGGGACTACAAAGCTCGGAGCCAAACGTACAGGAGGCTTCCGTAAGTGCTCCTTAACCACGTCCGGACCACCCGCTGTCAGTATAAGACGGTACTTTGCCGTTGAATACTGTTGCTATGGTAGCAGATAGCTACCAGTATTTTTTTAAACGGCGGGCAGCCGGCTTTCAGATAAAAGTTGTCCCTGCAGCAGATTCCCCACCAAATCACTTTTATCAGGGGTTGGAGAGGTGCCCACCCCCCTCCTGCCACTTTCCTGTCATCTTCACCACTTACCGGACCCGCCGGTACCAGTGGAGATGATCGGGTCCGCTCCCCCCACTGCCTGGATGCTGAGTGAGTGGAAGATGCCACCCACTTGGCTCCATAGCATTGAAGCGCGGCAGTGACGTCAAAAGTGACTTCTGCCCATAGCTCTTAAAGGAGACATTTTTTTTTCAAGTGTCATTTTTTTTAAAAAAATGTTTGTATTGCATTTAAGTGTAAATATGAGATCTGAGGTCTTTTTGACCCCTAATCTCATATTTAAGAGGTCCTGGCATGCTTTTTTCTATTACAAGGAATGTTTACAAACATTTTTTTTAAAAGGACGTTGTGAAAAAATAAAATACAAAAAGTAAAATAAATAATACTAATAAAAAAAATTTAAAGGGACCCGTCCCACCGAGCTCGTTTGCAGAAGCGAAGGCATACGTAAGTCACCCCCGCATATGAAAATGGTGTTCAAACCACACATGTGAGGTATCGTTAGAGAGAGAGCAATAATTCTAGCACTAGACCTCCTCTGTAACTCAAAACTGGTAACCTGTAGAAATTTTTAAATGTCACTATTGGAGATTTTTAAGTTGCAAAGTTTGTCGCCATTCCACGAGCGGACGCAATTTTGAAGCATGACATGTTGGGTATCAATTTACTCGGCGTAACATTATCTTTCACAATATGGTGTGAAATAAAGGATTGCAATGACTGCCATTTTATTCTCTAGGGTGTTGTAAAATATATATATATATAATGTTTGGGGTTTTTTAGTAATTTTCTAGCAAAAAAAAACTGATTTTAACTGAATCTCAAAAAGAGGCTCAGTCCTTAATTGGTTAAAAGAAGGTCTCTTTAGGAGTCTGGAGCCAATGAGAATGGCAAATGTAATCAGCCTCTCCAGCTCAGTAGGTATGTCCCGGACTGTTATCTCATCTTTGATGAAATCCGAGTGACCATGAGAAAAAGCAGCCATGAGAGCTTCATTGTTCCAAGCAACCTCTGCTGCCAGAGTATGGAATTCAATGGCGTAATCAGCAACTGTTCTCCTACCCTGCTTGATGGACATGAGGCTTTTGGCCGTGGTAGTGGAGCGTGCAGGAACATCAAATACCCTTTTAAGGGAGGCCACAAACTCTGGGTAACTCTGGACAATGGGTTTTTGCATCTGTTTGCCCAGGCCAAGGCTCTGTCAGAAAGCAAAGAAATCACAATGCCCTGAGAAACCCTCTGCATTGAACTGGATCACCCCCAAATTGCTGGGGAAGTGGAACGGAACCAGACATACCCCTTATAGAGGTAATATTTGAGGTGGGTGCCTGCACAGAGACTTGAGCATCAGCAGGAGCAGCCTGCAACACAGGTTGTACTGGAACGGCCAACGTAGGAGGAACCAGGTGAGCAGTGTGATTCAGGAGCGTCTGTAGCGCTATAGCAAACTGATCCATGCAATGATCCTGCTCATCCAATCTGGAAAAAATATTACCAGCAAGTGGATTGTCTGCATCTTCTGAATTGATGGCCTTCGCCTACTATCAGGAACCATAAATCAGACCAAGACAGAAGTGCAGTAAAATCCCACTTTTTAATAAAAAGATAAAATAATATAAACAGAGTAAACTTGGTCAAAACATAGTCAGGGTTCGGTAACCAGAGTGGATAGTCAAAGCAAGCCAGTAAAACAAGAGTTCAGAGATCAGCGAGGTCAAATAAACAGCATGCTGGGTCAGGAGCCAGGAGGGGAGTCAGCCGAGCAGGGTCTTGAATCCAGGAACCAGAAGGGAACGTCAAAAAGGTAAAGTCTTTCACAGGAAAACACAGCAGAGATTTCTCCAGAGATGTTGACCAAGGCAAATCCGATCCAGGCAGTTTATATAGCAGCAGAGCTGGCTTAATGAGGCAGGATATGGTCATCAGGTGAGACAGAGTAGAAGCTGAGACTGGCAAGTAACCCTCAGCTGAGCACCTTGCTCTGAGAAGGTAGAGCTGAGCCCAGCCCTGACAGTGGGCCTCCCATAGGGTGGACGCCCCCTCCACTGAGCCACTATTTAGCTGAAAGAACTCAACCAAAACCTGAGAAAGTGTCTCTTTAGTGTCTAGCTGGTTTAATAAAGATTTGTTCAACTTCCACTGGCAGGTTTTAGGGAAGGCCTTTGAAAGAGAGAGATATAATGATAATGGGGCATGATCAGACCAGGTTATTGAGCCCAGTTCAGATGACACCACATTATTCAAAATAGGGCGTGAGACAGAAATAAATCAAGTCTGGAAACATCTTAATGTGAAGGGGAATAGTATGAAAACTGCTTACCGATAAGATGTTTGATTCTCCAAAAGTCAAACAGGTGATGGGAGCCGATCAATTTCCAAAAAGAAGTAGCTAGAGCCTGCCTCTGAGGAGGGGAATTAATTTGGAACAGGGATTTTCTATCTTTAGAGGGGGAGAAAGCAACATTAAAGTCACCTCCAACAATTGTAAAAAGGCGAGAATATTGCAAAATCCAAAAATACCTCAGTGAGAGATTTTATCTGACCCGAATTAGGGGCGTAGACATTCAGTAGCGTAAAAGTGGAGGGCATAAATTCACATTGCAAGATCACATAGCAACCATAAGGGTCTAGGCAGGGGCATATCATGAAATTAGTGGGCCCGTGTGCAACCCCACACCGCACGATCATCCCCAGCTGTCAACCAGGGAGAGATCATCTATGGGTGCAGTGTGGGTCAGAGCACAGTGGGCCCCCCACCCCTCAGGGCCCGTGTTCAGTGATACACCACTGGGTCTAGGCGATTGGACTTGATCCGGAAGGGACAGGTGCGGTTAATCAAGATCGCTACCCCGGCCCTATCGGATGAGTTGGATGCCATGTAGGAGTGGGGGAAATATCTAGAGGCAAATTTAAAGGAACCTCACGGGCGGAAGTGTACCTCCTGCACTCTTTTAAAGCTAGCCATAGCTTCTTAATAGAGTTCAAACCCTTAACATTATAAGACAAAAGTTTTAAAGCCATAACCAGTTATAAACATAATGCATACGTAAGCACAGGGCTGTAGATAGTTTTTTATTCTGGGGGGGTTCAGCAGCAGGTACTAAGTAAAAGTCTTTTTAAATAACACAAATTGCACCAAATTCATAAACAGAGACTTCCGAGGGACTACAGGAAATAACCAGAGACTGCGGAGGGACTACAGAAAAATAATCAGAGACTGCAGTGACTACAGGAAATAACTAGAGACTGCGGAGTGACTACAGGAAATAACCAGAGACTGTGGATGGATTACAGGAAATAACCAGAGACTGTGGATGGATTACAGGAAATAACCAGAGACTGTGGAGTGACTACAGGAAATAATCAGAGACTGCGAAGTGACTACAGGGAATAACCAGAGACTGTGGAGGGACAACAGAAAAATAACCAGAGACTGCGGAGTGACTACAGGAAATAACCAGAGACTGCAGAGCAAAAGGAGAAGAGGGTTGGGACTTTGAATGAGGCACATGTACTAAGCCAGATATAAAGTA
Organism: Glandirana rugosa; assembly: GCA_018402905.1. Classification (NCBI taxonomy): domain Eukaryota; kingdom Metazoa; phylum Chordata; class Amphibia; order Anura; family Ranidae; genus Glandirana; species Glandirana rugosa. Next base: position 291,237 of record BLSH010404266.1, on the reverse strand, counting down.
AATTATTTATTCGGACAATCATACACAACTTGTAAATAGTATATATCGCATGGCATGTACAGTACTACTACCATGCGGAAAATGTGTGTTTGTATAAAAGTCATGAATAGAGTTGATCGAACCTCTGGAAGTTAGGGTTCTGCTGGTTCGGCCGAACTTCGGGACAAAGTCCGGGTTCGGGTCCGGACAGAACCCGAACTTTGACCCGGACCCCTAACCCCATTGAAATCAACGGGGACCTGAACTTTTAGGCACTAAAATGGCTGTAAAAAAGTCCTGGAAAGTCCTAGAGGTCTGCAAAAGGAAGGAAAATGGGGGTAAGGGTCAGACAAGTGCCCTACAAAGAAATGGGGACAGGGAAATAACTTCAAATCATTTTTAAACAAAAATCACATAAAAAAATCAAAAATGGAGGTGGATGTGGATTATCTTCAAACTGTGTGAGAAAAGTCTAAATTAGCCAGGAGAAGCCATATCAGTGTTCTAAAATAATCTCCAAACTGTGTGAAAAAAGTCTAAATTAGCAGGGAGAACCCATATCACTGTTCTACAATCATCTTCAAACTGTGTGAGAAAACTATAAATTAGCGGGAGAAGCCATATCACTGTTCTACAATCATCTTCAAACTGTGTGAGAAAACTATAAATTAGCGGGAGAAGCCATATCACTGTTCTAAAATCATCTGCAAACTGTGTGAGAAAACTATAAATTAGCCAGAAGAAGCCATATCACTGTTCTAAAATCATCTGCAAACTGTGTGTGAAAAGTATAAATTAGCGGGAGAAGCCCTATCACTGTTCTACAATCATCTTCAAACTGTGTGAGAAAACTACAAATTAGCGGGAGAAGCCATATCACTGTTCTAAAATCATCTGCAAACTGTGTGAGAAAACTATAAATTAGCAGGGAGAAGCCATATCACTGTTCTAAAATCATCTGCAAACTGTGTGAAAACTATAAATTAGCCGGGAGAAGCCATATGAGTGTTCTACAATTATCTTCAAACTGTGTGTGAAAAGTATAAATTAGCAGGAGAAGCCATATGAGTGTTCTAAAATCATCCGCAAACTGTGTGTGAAACTTAAAAATTAGCCGGGAGAAGTCATATCACTGTTCTAAAATCAACTTCAAAGTGTATGGGAAAAGCCTATTGCAGGGGGATAGAGCCATATTACTGTTCTTCCAGCCGCATAGAGAGCCATATTATTGTTCTAATCTAAATTTTATAACACTATTATGGCTCCATGCGCCTGCAATAGGCTTTTCACACACAGTTTGCAGATGATTTTAGAACACTCATATGGCTTCTCCCGCTAATTTATTGTTTTCACACACAGTTTGAAGATAATTGTAGAGCACTCATATGGCTTCTTCCGCTAATTTATACTTTTCACACACAGTTTGACGATAATTGTAGAACACTCATATGGCTTCTCTCGCTAATTTATTGTTTTCACCACACAGTTTGAAGATAATTGTAGAACACTCATATGGCTTCTTCTGCTAATTTATACTTTTCACACACAGTTTGAAGATAACTGTAGAACACTCATATGGCTTCTCCCACTGATTTATTGTTTTCACACACAGTTTGAAGATAATTGTAGAACACTCATATGGCTTCTCCCGGCTAATTTATAGTTTTCACACACAGTTTGCAGATGATTTTAGAACAGTGATATGGCTTCTCCCGGCTAATTTATAGTTTTCTCACACAGTTTGCAGATGATTTTAGAACAGTGATATGGCTTCTCCCGCTAATTTATAGTTTTCTCACACTGTTTGAAGATGATTGTAGAACAGTGATATGGCTTCTCCCGGCTAATTTAGACTTTTCTCACACAGTTTGAAGATGGTCCACATCCACCTCCATTTTTGATTTTTTATGTGATTTTTGTTTAAATTTAAGTTATTTCCCTGTCCCCATTTCTTTGTAGGGCACTTGTCTGACCCTTACCCCAATTTTCCTTCCTTTTGCAGACCTCTAGGACTTTCCAGGACTTTTTTAAAGCAATTTTCAGAACTTTTAGTAAAATTACCAGAACCCCAGACCCGAACCCGGACTTTTTTTTTAAAAGTCCGGGTTCGGGTCCGGGTCCCAGACACCCAAAAGTTCGGTACGGACCCAAACTTTACAGTTCGGGTTCGCTCAACTCTAGTCATGAACCAATATAGATCGTATAATACAGTTAAATCAAAACATCAACAGTAAAAAAGGTCATGAACCAGTATTGCTCCATATAAAACAATAAAACAGACATAATTGCTGTAGAAAGTAGATCATATATGAATGCGTATTTGTATGCATCTTGTAAAGCTCTACGCATTTCAGTGATATTTTCACCTCGTCAGGAGCTGGTGCATACTTTGGCATATCTGTAAAAAAGTATGTGTATGTAAAAGACCTGTATGGTCTCAAAGAAAAAAAACAAAAAAACAAAAACAGGGGCAAAAAGAAGTCAGGAGGAGAGTAGTCATCATCCCCCTACTTACATAGAGGTTCAAGACTCACTGCGCAATAATGTATGGATGGAATCTGAGGTGGAGAAGACCAACAGGATAGAGCAGACCCACACACTCCCCACCCGAATGAGGACGTCCATGTCTCCATTGCTGGTAATGTATAGCCATGCCTCCAAGTGTCTATGGAGTAATTATATGGTATTATATGCATGGCTGTATGGATTAACTAGCCATATTGGGTGATGTTGACATGAATAGTGAATGGAGGCATGTAGAGTAGTGTACAAACAAGAGGAGTGCACCGCTCAAGCTGGTGGAGAGGAAATCTGTTGTGTGTCCGGGTGCCGTTCTTGGCTCGCTGCCATGTCCATGGGAAAAGAAAAAGGTGAAACGGCACTCCACGAACAATGATAAGCTTGCTGTTTATTGGTCAGGCAAATACTGGTAAGACGTAGACGCGTTTCACTCGCACAACACGAGCTTAATCATTACTAATGATTAAGCTCGTGTTGTGCGAGTGAAACGCGTCTACGTCTTACCTGTATTTGCCTGACCAATAAACAGCAAGCTTATCATTGTTCGTGGAGTGCCGTTTCACCTTTTTCTTTTCCCATGTTGAGTAGTGTGAATAAAAGGTTGTGGGAACATCAATCACCAAGATCAAGTGAGAACCTAAAGTGCAAAAAGTGGTATAAAAGAGTATAAAGAGAAATAACCATCAGCCCCAATAGCTGGCAAGTGAGTGGTGTAAAGCAAGAGGAGTAAGGAATCACAGAGTGTCATAGATATGAAGATAGGCTTCCACAGATACCTGGGAGGTCTGGTGCCAAAGTATAGTCTCGTGCAGGAGAAGTGTGCAGTATCCCACAAACCTCCAACAATCGGCAGGAATGAACTGTCCCAGATGGGGATATGTAGGCACCCGCCTGCCAATGGGTCCACTCACCACCGTTTTTACAAGTTGTGTATGATTCTCCCAATAAAGAATTTACTTTATATCTGGCTTTGTACATGTGCCTCATTCAAAGTCCCAACCCTCTTCTCCTTTTGCAACAAACAGGGACGGAGGTGCCTGGTAATTTGGGGCGCTTCATTTAAAGTCCCAACCTCTCCTTTTTTCTCAGACTACGGAGTGACTACAGGAAATAATGAGAGACTGTGGAGTGACCACAGGAAATAACGAGGGACTGCGGAGGGACTACAGAAAATAATGAGAGACTGCGGAGTGACTACAGGAAATAAGCAGAGAGGCAGAGGGACTACAGGAAATAACCAGAGACTGTGGAGTGACTACATGAAATAACCAGAGACTGTGGATGGATTTCAGGAAATAACCAGAGACTACAGAATAACTACAGGAAATAACCAGAGACTACAGATTGACTACAGGAAATAACCAGAGACTACGGAGTGACTACAGGAAATAACCAGAGACAGTGGGGTGACTACATGAAATAACCAGAGACTGTGGGTGGATTACAGGAAATAACCAAAGACTACAGAATAACTACAGGAAATAACCAGAGACTGCGGATTAACTACAGGAAATAACCAGAGACTACGGAGTGACTACAGGAAATAACCAGAGACTACGGAGTGACTACAGGAAATAATCAGAGACTGCGGAGTGACTACAGGAAATAACCAAAGACTGTGGAGGGACTACAGAAAATAACCAGAGACTGCGGAGTGACTACAGGAAATAACCAGAGACAGCGGAGGGACTACATGAAATAACCAGAGACTGTGGAGGGACTATGGGAAATAGCCAGAGACTGCGGAGGGACTACAGGAAATAACCAGAGACAGCGGAGGGACTACAGGAAATAACCAGAGTCTGCGGAGTGACTACAGGCAATAACCAGTGACTGCGGAGGGACTACAGGAAATAACCAGAGACTGCGGAGGGACTTTCAGCAATGCACAGCTATACAGGGGGTAAACAACACTAGCATAACAGTGAGTCTTCACGCAGAGTATATGGGCACTTGGGCAGAGAGACCTACCTGACCAGCCGGGTTCACCTCCCACTCTCAGAGGTCCGGGGTGGGGCTCTCAGCTTTCCAGGGGTGGGGCTATTAGTGATCCAGAGCGGGGCTCTCAGCGGTGCAGGGGAGGCCCTTTCAGCGCTCCCACTCAGTTTCTCTTCTACACATGCTGCATGGGGAGGGGCAGGGCAGGCTCAGAGTGTCAGTGGAGCTCCCGGCTCCACTCCTCCCTGCTGACAGAGCCTCCATCAGCCCAAGCAGGGGCCAGCACGCCCTGGTGGTCGCACGGTGTAACAGCAGGTTAGGCTCAGGAAGTGCACAACAACAGTGTGTGTGAGCCAGTGCTGAGTCCGGACATGGCAGCGCGGTCGGCGCCACTAGTTAAAACACACATAGCTAGTTCTGCAATCTGCTCTGAGGCTCTGGGGGGGGGTTCGAACCCCATACCCCCCCCTTAGCTAAGTCCCTGCGTACGCAGTGTTTAGTGGCAAGAGTCCCCTTGCTGTGTGCGGGGTCAATGGAACCAAAATGACTTGTAGAGCACAAAAAAAATGAAAAATTGTGAAGGGGAACGAAAAAAAAAACAAAATAAGAAAGTTAGTCCCATGGGATAGTCATTAGTATAACAACCAGAAGGCTTCACTGGCCTAAAAAAAAAATAGTTAATGCAAAAACAACAGTTGTAGACCTGAGATACAACGGTGTCTCAGGGGCCCTAGGCCAGTGCTGTAGGGCATGTAGGGAGACATGGAGACTCCACAAGATGACAAGACAGACAATTCCGTCTTACTCTTCGGCTGTACAAGATGAAATCAAACAAACCTTCAACTTCTGGTATGCAACACTAAGCAGAAAGTTACCGTATAGCTTGTAAGGAAAAGAACAAAAGAACAGCAGCATAACTGATGAAGAGATGAAAAGGTAAAATAATGAGTTGGTTCCATGTGGATATTAATACAATGGCAGAGCCATACTAGGATCCTGGAGGGCGACCCAGGGAAGATCAGATTGGGTATCTGTTACAAGTGGAGCATTGAAAAGTAGAACATTGAGGAGTAGAGGAGGCCTTCTTTGTAATTCCCTTGGCTGGGGTCCAGAGCCTAGATGGTGCAGAAGGGGCCTTAGGAGTGGAGGGCGGTGGAAGCATGTCCTCCACAGGGAGAGGAGGGAGACCCAGGCCCTTGAGAAATGCTTCCATCTCATGCACATCTCACAGCACGTGCTGTGTCCCATCTTTCATGACACTCGGACGAAATGGGAATCCCCAATAATAAGGAACTTTATGGGACTGCAGGTGAGTAGTGAGGGGTCTCAGATTGCGTCTTTTCCCCAAGTTGATAGGAGAAAGATCGCTGAACATCTGAATTTTATCCCCCTTGTACTCAATATGCGTGCAATTTCAGGCTGCTAGGGTGAGGGCTTCCTTGCTGTCATAGTAGTGAAAACGTACCACTATGTCTCTAGCCTGGTTCCAGCAGGGGGTTTAGGGGCCAGTGATCTGTGCGCTCTATTTAAACGCCAGTCTATGTCAGCAACATCTGGGGCCAAGTAGTTGAAAATGCCCAAAAGATAGGAATGTATCTTGTTATCAGCCCTCAAATTTTCCCCTCGCCTACTCACATGGAAAATGAGGGCTGGTGAGCTGGGCTGCCTGGGAGCGGGGGGTGAGCGCCGCGCAGGGGGGGTGAATGGGAGCCATTCTCTCAGGGAGCATGGAAGAAGAGTATCTGTACCCATCTTTGCAGCCTAAGAGTGTCCATCTTTGCAGCTTCACCTGTGCCCATCATTGCAGCTTCACCTGTGCCCATTTTTGCAGCCTCATCTGTGCCCATCTTTGCAGCCTCACCTGTGTCCATCTTGGCAGCCTCACCTGTGGAGAGCATGGAGGAAGAGAGAGAGCGGCTGGAACAACATAGGGGAAGAGAGCACCGTAGAGGATGAGGATTCTCTGCTTGATCACAAACTGGGGACTGCCCGCTGTAACAGTTTACATTAGAATTGCATCTGCTTCGCTCGCCATCACACACAGTCCCGCCCTTCTGACCCCGCGCCTGTGACAGACAGAATGCCGGTCCAATGCCAGGGTGTGTTTTGTCTGTCACAGGTGCGGGGTCAGGAGTGTGGGACTGTGTATGACGATGAGCAAAGCGGATGCACTTCTAATGTAAACTGTTGCAGCGGGCAATCCCCACAAGCAGAGAATCATCTTCCTCTACGGTGCTCTCTTCCCATATGATGTTCCGGCCGCTCTCTCTCTTCCTCCATGCTCTCCACAGGTGAGGCTGCAAAGATGGACACAGATGAGGCTGCAAAGATGGACACAGGTGAGACTGCAAAGATGGGCACAGGTGAAGCTGCAATGATGGGCACAGGTGAAACTGCAAAGATGGACACTGGTGAGGCTGCAAAGATGGGTACAGATGAAACTGCAAAGATGGGCACAGGTGAGGCTGCAAAGATGGACACAGGTGAGGCTGCAATGGTGGGCACAGGTGAGGCTGCAATGATGGACACACTTGAGGGTGCAATGATGGACACACGTGAGGCTGCATTGGTAGGCACTGGCCACGCCGCAATGATGGGCACAGGTGAGGCTGCATTGGTGGGCACTGGTCATGCTGAGATGATGGGCACAGGTGAGGCTGCATTGGTGGGCACTAGTCATGCCACAATGATGGGCACAGGTGAGGCTGTGTTGGTGGGTGCTGGTCATGCCATGCTGATGGGCACAGGTGAGGCTGTGTTTATGGGCACAGGTCAGGCTGCATTGATGGGCACAGGTGAGGCTGCGTTTATGGGAAAGGGTGAGGCTGCATTGATGGGCACGGGTGAGGCTGCATTGATGGGCATGGGTGAGGCTGCACTGATGGGTACAGGTGAGGCTGCACTGATGGGCACGGGTGAGGCTGCACTGATAAAGTTGTTGTTAATATTTATTTGTGTAACTTAATTTTGCTTAAAACATTTACTGTATACACTTGAGTATAAGCCGACCCGAATATAAGCCGAGGCACCTAATTTTACCACAAAAAATGGGGAAAAGTTATTAACTTGAATATAAGCCTAGGGTAGGAAATGCAGCAGCCACACAGGGACGGGGGGGCATTACACAGGTATTGTAGCCAGAACACAGGTTTTGTAGCCATTACACAGGGACTCAGCCATTACACAGGTATTGTAGCCAGAACACAGGTATTGTAGCTATTACACAGGGATTGTAGCCAGAACACAGGTATTGTAGCCAGAACACGGGGACACAGCCAGGGACACAGCCAGAACACAGGGACTCAGCCGTTACACAGGGATTGCAGCCAGAACAGAGGTATTGTAGCCATTACCACCTGCCCAACACCTGCCCTGGATGGTACTGGCAGGTGGCACTGATTGGCAATGGATGGTACTGGCTAGCATTGGCAGAAGAGATGAGTACGGTAGATTCACAAAGCACAGAGCGCACTGTTTCTAAGAGCCTCTCTGTGCATGAAACTGTGAGCTAATTACACTGGAATGCAGAGAATGCAGAGAGAGAGCTGTCAGATCTTCACTGAGATTGGAGGTGGGCGGGACTGAACAGCTAACACCCACGTGTTCTGACCACCTCCCGACATCAAGTTGACAATCTGACAGCTCTCTCTGCATTCTCTGCATTCCAGTGTAATTAGGTCACAGTTTCATGCACAGAGCGGCTCTTAGAAGCAGCGCGCTCTGTGCAATGTGAATCTACTCATCTTTTCAGACCACCCACAGAGGGACACTAACTCCAGTATAAGCTGAGGGGGGCCTTTTTCAGCACAAAAAATGTGCTGAAAAACTCGGCTTATTCTCGAGTATATATGGTATATGTCATTTCATGAGAATTTATGAAGGCGTGTATAGGGGTGGGATTAGCGGCAGGGCATGGTAGGGGTTGGGTGGAACACGTGGTGGTGAGTAACCCTTAAGGCCTGGCTTTGAGCCCTGTTGTTATCATGCACATTTTCTGATACCCTGCGAATGCAAATGTTTTGGCATCTTTCTCTACTTTCCAAATCCTCCTGATGTAATTGCAATTGTGAAATTGAGGGGTTGATTTACTAAAACTGGAGAGTGCAAAATCTGGGGCAGCTGTGCATGGTAGCCAATCAGCTTCTAACTACAGCTTGTTCAATTAAGCTTTGACAAAAAACCTGGAAGCTTATTGGTTTCTATGCTGAGCGGCACCAAATGTTGCACTATATAGTTTTAGTAAATCAACCCCTAAGTGTTTAAGAGAAGAGTTCTCTTCCTCCAGAGCATGCACATATTGAATCATATCATCAAACTTGGTTTCCAGCATGTCAGTACGTTCCCCAATCTGGTCTATCTTTCCCCTCAGTTCCTGAGATAACTTCCCAACCTCCTGAGATATATTGTGGGTTAGCTTGAGAAGCAGTGTCTGGAGCTTTTCATCCAACAATTCAGGGGTTAATAGCTCTTGAGATTGGGAGGAGGAGGTCCAGAGAACAGGGAGGGTCGTTTGTGAGAAGGAGGAGGCCACAAGGGCATGCATGTGTTCAATCGGGACAATTGAGACTGGGGATGCAGGCCTAGTCAGGAACCGCTCCGTGGTATTAGGCCGTGCCTTGGTGTGAGGCTGGGGATACGGCTTTTCACCATGGGATGCCCAGAAGGATTAGGGACTGATAGCACTCACCCTGGAGCTGAACGAGGCTTGCATTGCTGTGCAGGGGCCATGGAGAGCGAAAAGGGACCAGAGCTAATTCACATTGCTTCCGCCATCTTGGAAAGCTGCTCACGCACCTCTGTGGTATTTATTTTTTGTGCTATCAACAAAAAAAGACAGACAATTTTGAAAAAAAAAAAACAATATTTTTTACTTTCTGCAACAAAACATGCAACAAAACATATCCGATAAAAAAAAATAAAAAAAAAATCAAATTTCTTTATCAATCCATGCCAATATGTATTCTACATATTTTTGATAAAAAAAAAACTCAATTAGCGTATATTGTTTGGTTTGCGCAAAAGATATTTTTATGCCATTGTCCTTTTTGTTTTTATTTTTACTAGTAATGGCAGCGATCAGCTATTGCGGCAGACAAATTGGACACTAAGTGACACTTTTTGGGGACCAGTGACACTAATACAGTGATCAGTGCTAACTGTGCACTGTCACTGTATAAAGGACACTGGCAGGGAATAGGTTAACATCAGGGGCGATCAAAGGGTTAAGTGGGTTCCTAGGGAGTGATTTCTAAATTTGTAGGGGATGGTTTAACTGGAGGAAGGGAGAGATCTGTATTCCTGATTAGCAGAAACACAAGATCTCTCTCTTCCTTTCTGCTACCCCAGCGAACGATCATCGGGTCCCGGTGGCCATTGCGGCAGCCAGACTGGCTGATATGCTCCCGCTGTGTCCAATCACAGTGGAAGCAGGCCGCTGGCGGTGCGCACACGGGCCCCAGACCCAGGAGAGGAAACAACATATACGTTGTTCCATATAGCCGGGCCGGATGCCACAGTAAATGTGCGGTGGTCGGTCCAGAAGCAGTTAACCAAAACTTTAGGTTCAGTGTTAGCAAAAGTTGCATGGCCACTGTTGTTTGCAGCTAATCTAGAATAATAAAGAATATGCTAGTTTTGCATTTTGCAAATAAATAAACGTATTAATCATATTCAGTGGTTCCTAAACTGAACATTACAAAATTTGATAATGCATTGAAAGCTCTCTATACAAAATTTGTTTATAAACTATTTCTTAAAATCACTATCTTATGTTATTTTTTTTTTATTTACTGTACTGACATTTTCCCTAGCAAATTTTCTATTATAAACTGTAAAGGCTCCATGAATTCAGCTAACATCAAGTACAGGTCCTTATGAAAACTCACTGTACTGAATTGGAGTTGGTCAGCCAGCATTTAGTAGTTACGACCTTTAAAGAGATTGCTCTATAGGTATACTTTTAGGACTTGCCCTCCAGCGGCTGCTTCTGTACAGAAACTGAAATTAGCAATACCTGAAAAGAATAGAGATCAGACTATAGTATAAGATGGATGGCTTGCATTTTCCACCAATCACCGAGCAACACATTGGCTAAAGCATTGATTGATGAAGTATTTAAGTCATCAATCACACATCACAGGCCTTTTTACAAATGGCTGCTAAAAAGCTCAGACATGTAGGTAGTATCAATGAAAGTTGGTTTGCTACAAAATATAAGACCTCTGGCCTTCAATTTGTTCACTTTTAAAATGTTCAATAACAATGTTGGTTGACTCCTTTGCGAACAAATGCTTCACTTTAAATGTCAGTATTCTTTATCCAATGCTGTGTCGTAGCTATATTGGACTTGTTCAGAGGGAAGATTTTAATTCACATACTCTTCTGGTTTTGTTAGACATGTATGCCCATATGCTTAGAGATTCGTAATGTGTATCACTTCGTGAATACTACTACTTATTTTATCAACAACTAAATGGTGAACCATTGCTTATTTGAACTTCATATTTAAAAAAGAAACTTAACACTGAAAGCAAGGAAGGCTAGTTACAAATTTGGTCCACAGTTGCCCCTTGTTCCTTCAACATAATGTCAGCCTAATCAGCATTTAAGGTTCTCACCAGATGGCATATGATTCCATTCAGATTGGCACATCTATATTCTTCACTTGATGATGCAGTCTTTAGACTTGTCTAGGACCTGCCCTATGTTAAGTAGCTTTTAAACCAAAGAACTCAAATGCTAACAAACTCTGTTTAGCAATCCTTTTCCTAGAGACCCTTGACTTGTACTCCTGCAACCCCCACCACCTCCTCAACAGACCTCCAATGCAAAGGTAAGTGCTTCATAAGTGAGAAATTGGTATTCTCCTGAATACTCCAAGAATCCTCAGTTTCAATGCCTCACTTCTATCACGAGGCTACACCAACACCCTTTGTGCATTGAGCCACTCCAAATACCTTGCAGCCTTTCTGTGAATATCAAGGCTTTTTCATAGCATGATCATGTTATTCAGGACATTTGACTTGATGAACACCTGCCAAGTATAGGTACTTCTAAACTATGGTAACATGCTTCTTCTATTAAATCCTTCAATATGATTAGTCTGCTTTTAATGGTTGCAAAACAGTACTTGCTAAGGCAGTGATTATAATGGTAAACTGTTGAGAACCACTCTGACTGACAAGCATCTGGGATGTCTGCCCAAAATATAGCTGCTCACTAAAGATAAGCCAATGGTTCAGTCCAAAACCTCAGTTCAGACTGAACTTTGGCTGTTTGGATGAATTCTCAAACTTTTGTCAAATTGATCCCTATTCGGCAGGAGCCGAGCATCATATATAGAATCAGTATTTCTACTGCTTGCATATATGGCAGCTTCCTGCTGTCACTAGTTCTTAAGGGAATCCCTGTCACATAAGCAAAGGTGGGGGGATAGCCGTTGGCCATATTTGGGCAATGATATCAACACTATCCTTGTTCCTTCCATTATATAGCTGATGACAGCTCAGGATTAGAGTTGAGCGAACACCTGGAAGTTCGGGTTCTGCTGGTCCGTCCGAACTTCGGGACAAAGTCCGGGTCCGGGTCCGGACGGAACCCGAACGATCGCACGGACAACGAACCCCATTGAAATCAATGGGGACCCGAACTTTTAGGCACAAAAATGGCTGTAGCAAAGTCCTGGAAAGCCCCAGAGGGCTGCAAAAGGAAGTAAAATGGGGGTAAGGGTAGGGCAAGTGCCCTACAAAAAAATGGGGACAGGGAAATAACTTTAAATATTTTAAAAAAAATAAAAACTTAAAAAATGCAAAAATGGAGGTGAATGTGGATCATCTTCAAACTGTGTCTGAAAAGTATTAATTAACGGTAGAAGCCATATAACTGTTCTAAAATCATCTTCAAACTAGGGCAAGTGCCCTACAAAAA
>BLSH010404266.1:242863-267838 GCA_018402905.1 Glandirana rugosa | reverse complement strand
AAAAATGTTTTACACAACCAGAAAAAATCAAACAAATCGTTTTTTTACTTTTTGGGTCACCACTAATTTATGGGGTTTTTCTTTGTACTATTTTTTCTTTTTTTTTTTCTTTTTACTATTTTTTAAGTATATCCATGTCAAAACGTACTGACGTGTTAACAGTAAGTTTCACACTGTCGAGACTTTCGACTTTTAACCGGACTCGTCTTTCCCCAATTGATGGGTCCCCTTGTTTTCTCAATTTATTTTTTTATACTAAAGATTTTTCAGTCGACGACGAGAATGGAATAAAATTCAAATACTGCAGTAGTGACATTTACCAGATCAAGTTCCTCTAGCTCTAACCAAACTGCAGTAGCACAGTCACACTTTTTTTAAAGCTTTCTGTGTCACATGCATTAAACTTAAAATAAGGTAAGAGCAGCAGCTGACTTTTTAGAAATCATATTTTTTTATTTAACTCTTTTGTTCCCCTGGGTAGTTAACCCCTTTCTGCTCAGGCCAATTTTCAGCTTTCAGAGCTGTCACACTTTGAATGACAATTGTGCAGTCATGCAAAACTGTACCTATATGAATTTTTTATCATTTTTCTTTTTTTTTTTCTTTTTTATCATGTTTCTTTTTGGGGTATTTAATCACCACTGGGTTTTTCATTTTTTTGCTAAACAAACTAAAAAAGACCAACACATTTTGTAAAAAAAAAAGTTTCTGTAATAAAATTTAGCAAATAAGTAATTTTTCTTCTTCACTGATCTGTGCTGATGAGACTGCACTGATGGGCACTTATAGACTGTACCGATGGGCACTGATAGGCTGCACTGATGGGCACCGATGAGGCTGCACTGATGGGCACTGTTGAGGCTGCACTGATGGGCATTGATGAGGTGGCAATTATGTGGACTGATAAGCTGCACAAATGGGCACTGGTGAGGAGGCACTGATGAGGATGCACTGATGGGCACTGATAGGCAGTACTGATGGGCACTGATAAGCTGCATTAATGGGCCCTGATTGGCACTGATGGGGCCGCATTACATACTGTACAGTATGTAACATACAGTATAATGGTGGATGTGTTCTCAGCATATTTTGAGAATGGCCTCCACATTTTACGAAAAGGCTAGTTGGGTACTGTGAGTTAAGAGATCCAAAATCTTTATCCAGTGTTAAAGCCTCTAGCTACAATCTTCAACTTGGACACACATTTGTTATATATTTTTTTGTGTGTAAGATCTAGTTTGAGCTAATCAGTTGTGTAAAAGAAAGAATATTTCACATTAACAAAAAAATGAGGAAGCTAGCAATTATGAAAATCAGCTTAGATCTCCCCCTGCTGGCATATTAAAATGCAAAATATTAACATGCAATTATTCATATTCACCTATGAAATATACTGTATATGTATTTTTTAATGTGACCATAATACTTGATCCACTTTTCTTTGTAGTATAATGAACAGACCATTGGTTTAAAGGACCAAAGTAAGAGAAAGACAACTGTATACATGCACTTTGTGGCGCATGAGGTGCAAAGGAATTACATTGGCATTCAACACCAAGGGGTTGATTTAATGAATGCAAATACAGTATCTCACAAAAGTGAGTACACCCCTCACATTTTTGTAAATATTTTATGATATTGTTTCATGTGACAACACTGAAGAAATGACACTTTGCTACAATGTAAAGTAGTGAGTGTACAGCTTCTATAACAGTGTAAATGTGCTGTCCCCTCAAAATAACTCAACACACAGCCATTAATGTCTAAACCGATGGCAACAAAAGTGAGTACACCCCTAAGTGAAAATCTTCAAATTGGGCCCAAAGTGTCAATATTTTATGTGGCCACCATTATTTTCCAGCACTGCCTTAACCCTCTTGGGCATGGAGTTTACCAGAGTTTCACAGGTTGCCACTGGAGTCCTCTTCCACTCCTCCATGATGACATCATGGAGCTGGTGGATGTTAGAGACCTTGCACTCCTCCATCTTCCATTTGAGGATTCTCCACAGATGCTCAATGGGGTTTAGGTTTGGAGACATGCTTGGCCAGTCCATCACCTTTACCCTCAGTTTCTTTAGCAAGACAGTGGTCGTCTTGGAGGTGTGTTTGGGGTCGTTAACATGTTGGAATACTGCCCTGCAGCCCAGTCTCCAAAGGGAGGGATCATGCTCTGCTTCAATATGTTACAGTACATGTTGGCATTCATGGTTCCCTCAATGAACTGTAGCTCCCCAGTGCTGGCCGCACTCATGCAGCCCCAGACCATGACACTCCCACCACCATGCTTCACTGTAAGCAAGACACACTCATCTTTGTACTCCTCACCTGGTTGCTGCCACACACGCGTGACTCCTTCTGAACCAAATAAGTTCATCTTGGTCTCATCAGACCACAGGACATAGTTCCAGTAATCCATGTCCTTAGTCTGCTTGTCTTCAGCAAACTGTTTGCAGGCTTTCTTCTGCATCATCATCAGAAGAGGCTTCCTTCTGGGACAACAGCCATGCAGACTAATTTGATGCAGTGTGCGGCATATGGTGTGAGCACTGACAGGCTGACCCCCCACCCCTTCAACCTTTGCAGCAATGCTGGCAGCACTCATACATCTATTTCCCAAAGACAACCTCTGGCTATGATGCTGAGCACGTGCATTCAACTTCTTTGAATGACCATGGCAAGGCCTGTTCTGGGTGGAACCTGTCCTGTTAAACCACTGTATGGTCTTGGCCACCGTGCTGCAGCTCAGGGTCTTGGCAATCTTCTTGTAGCCTAGGCCATCTTTATGTAGAGCCACAATCATTTTTTCAGATCCTCAGAGAGTTCTTTGCCATGAGGTGCTACGTTGAATTTCATGTGACCAGTATGAGAGAGTGAGAATGATAACACTAAATTTAACACACCTGCTCCCCATTCACACCTGAGATCTTGTAACACTAACGAGTCACGTGACACCGGGGTGGGGAAAATGGCTAATTGGGCACAATTTGGACATTTTCAATCATGGGTGTACTCACCTGTGTTGCCAGCGGTTTAGACATTAATGGCTGTGTGTTGAGTTATTTTGAGGGCACAGCAAATTTACACTGTTATACAAGCTGTACACCCACTACATTCTAGCAAAGTGTAATTTCTTCAGTTTTGTCACATGAAAAGATATAATAAAATATTTACAAAAATGTGAGGGGTGTACTCACTTTTGTGAGATACTGTAGGCTGTTCACTTTGCAAGGGAATTTTTACTTTTCATTGAAATGTTTCCTTTAGCTTAATGAATGAGGTGAAGCTCTGCTGACTTCCATCTTCAGCGGGTAAATCTGCCCACAACTTGCTTCTCTTCATTTGATGACCTCAGAGAATGAATGGGCCAATAAAAGCAAAAAGACCCATTTGCCATGTATCTAATTTGTTTATTTTGCCAGGCAGGCAGCAAAACAACAATCTATATCAAATCTTTGCTAAGCAATCTGAAAAACCCTAGATCATTTGAACTGATCCGCTCATCACTTCTTGTACAAGATAAGCGCCGGACAGTTCAATCAGTAATGCCTAACAATAATTTAGTCCCCTATTTTTATGATGAACTTTAAATTTCAATACCCATTTAAAAAAATATACTTTATTGCAAGGTGTCCTTGGATTGTGCTATTGATAGTTGCCCAAAAGAATAGACACTTTAAAATAACCCCTCATTAAAACTGTGAAAAGATCTTGTTCAACATTAAAACATTAAACATTAAAATGATTCTTATGGGAGACATTCAATATAAAAAAATAAGCTAATTGATTTTCTTTTCAAGGACAGATAGAATGTAAGGTTACATTTCATGGGTTTTTCGAGTACATATTTTTAATATACACTACAAAGTTTGTCTCATCACAAAAGGACTAGTAGATTTTATAATCCTTTTAGGAGATACTTCTAGCAAAGTATTTATGATATGATTTAGCAAGCAAAGGATATAAATATTAAGGTTTTTGTTGTTTATTATCATCGTTATGTGTATCATTTTTAATAATCATTTTTAATGTCAAATATTTTACCACTAAAAACAGCTGTTTCTTTTCTTTCTTCATTACTTTAGCTGCACACCTTTCTTCAATCAGGAGTGCTTAACTCAGAACATTCAGTCACTGATCAAAAAATACTATCTTCCTGGCTGCTATCATATTTTTCCATTTGTTAGCCATTAATACTTAGATTGTTCTTGGTTTCTGCTGATGTCTGCTACCTGCCCTGATCTGCAGCTTTTTCCCAACTATGTTTGCGTGCCACAAGCCCTGGTCTTCATAACAACTAACAGCACACAAATACCAAATGCTACCAGTCCAGGGCAAAAAAAAAGAGGCTAGCGGAGTGGAGAGGGATTAGAGCCCCTGTCAGTTTTTATTGCTGTCTGTGCCCCCATTAGGGAGATTCAACCTCTCTACTTGTCCTGTTTATCATTATCACTGAAAGTGAAAGTAAAAAGAAAACCCCAATTTTTGGGTTGTCCCCAGAAAAGTAATAGATGGGAAATCTTCCAATGGGGACACTAGTTCTCGTGAGCTGGGGGGTCCCCAAAAAATTCCTTTAATTTGCAGAGATATACTCTCACTTCCTGTTTGGCTATGGGACAGGAAGTGAAGGGAAATCTCTGCAATGGGACAGAAATGGCGAAAAAGAAAAATCTGACAGCGGTTATAATCCTCCCTTACTCTATCCAAAATGAAAAAAAAAGTTTTGCCCATAGTTCTACTTTATGCTCTGGATCAGTTCCTGCAGGCTCCCATATGGACCCATGCTATTTGTAGCTTTTGTCTCTTGTCTTTTGTGTGAGACTGTATAACACATTTTGGTTTTGCCTATATAGTTGGATGTCACCCTTCAGTGACACAAAGAATACACTGTATCTGTTGACACTAAGGCGCCATTTACAATGCTGCTGGTAAACAGACGTTTTGAGGCATTTGGGCGTTTTTTCAGCTGCCCCTGAACTTTCCTCTATGTTGTCTTATCACTACATTTACAAAGGGTCATTTAAGGTCGCTTCCAGGCAGTTGAGTTTAAAGGTTTTTTTCGGAGTGCAAAAAAAATGGGTTCAAACGCCAGTTCAGAGGCATTTGAAATGCCAAACAGCTTGTAAACGCCGCTAAACGCGCCTAAACACAGTAACTCGCGTCTATGACCATTTCTTTTACAGGTGTTTCCATTTAAAAAAAATCAAAACATTTTTCTCTTCAATAATGCTCCTAGATGCAAACGCCGCTAAATGCTGCTAAACGCTGCTAAACGCTGCATGCAAAACGTGGCAAAACAGCTGTTTTAGACGCCGGCTTCTACCTGTCAAAAAAAATCGTTCAGGGGAGGTTAAAATAGCATCCCGTGTAAATGGAGCCTAAGGCTGGCCAAACATGTTAGATTTTCTGTCCAAATTTCTGTCCAATTTTCTTTAGATTTACCATAAACCATATAATATGAAGTCAAAACTAAACAACACTTTCAATTTTATCTAATTAGGCAGTTAGTTAAAGGTAAATCTAAAGAAAATTGGACAGAAAATCTAACACGTATGGTCAGCCTAATAAAAAAATAATGTTTAGTTTTATGGGAATTTGGGGTGTCATCATTATAAATTGGACTATCACTAACCATTAATTTAACTTTCATAAAAAAAAATAACAATATATCTCAAATGTAAAAACGTCTGAATTAGTTCACTAATCCTATTGTATTGAGATAGCAGT
Organism: Glandirana rugosa; assembly: GCA_018402905.1. Classification (NCBI taxonomy): domain Eukaryota; kingdom Metazoa; phylum Chordata; class Amphibia; order Anura; family Ranidae; genus Glandirana; species Glandirana rugosa. The sequence goes on along the minus strand of BLSH010404266.1, from coordinate 262,112 downwards.
TAGTGAATATATTTAAACTATGAACAAATTATACTTTTCACAATGCAAAAATCAACTGTTAAGTACCCAAATCATTTTTACATTAAAAGCTTTTACCTTGTCTTGTTAATATTATTTTCAGCGCATAAATATATTTTTACTCAGACATTTACACAAGCTGTTATGGACATACAAAGAAAAGTAAATAATAAAAGTTGGTTTTAAGCTTTTCACAAGTGTCTAGAATGTGAAAATTAGAAGCAGATATAGGTTGAAAGGATGAAGAAAAAATGGAGTCTGCCAGTGGTTAATTGAGCATATAGATTCCTAATGTGACAGACACTGCCCTCTCCGATGAAGGATGACACTTCTAAGGACGCATTCTCCTTTGTTAGCACTTTAAGTTTAATGAACCATACAATTTATAAACCTGATGCTTGACAGTAATCTTTTAGTAATTCATTCAGATTGCTGGGAGATTTGAAATGCATAAATCTATGCACACATACGTGGGTTGCAGAAGTGTTTAGTGTTTGTTCTTGTATACATTTATGTGAACATAAAACAGATTTTAAAACTAAAGTTAGATGCAAATGTCTAGAGAATACGCTCCTACTGTATTTATAGAATCTTTGTAGAAGTAATTTTGTAAATGACATACTACAGCCAGCTAAACATAACATAAGTTAATAAAACATTTAAATCATTATAAGTAAAAAATGAAACCTCCTCTACATAATTTGACCTTCCGCGTAGCTGAATTTAAACATGTTACCTAGTGTGTTACCACTTTAAAACTAGCTTTGAAGCATGCCAATTCACATGAAGCATTATATATGCATTAACCCTGTCAGTTGGGGCTCTCATAATGATGTCAGGCTTTTTTTTTCTCAGTTCTTAAAATCTAAAAGGCATGACCATATTGTTACTTGTTACTCTGTGAAGACTACCAGTACAGTTCCCAAGTAAAATAGCCGGAATTACCTTAGAAAGTTAGCCATATGCATGCGGCTCCTCTGTTGTATATTAAGCAGTGACTTGTGTAGCAGTTATATGGGTTATAAGTGGATGTTTACCTTAAAAATACACCTGTCAGGGCAGCAATATGTTAGCTGCAATTGCTGAAGCTGTCATAGTTTTCCTGGTTTCATTAACTAGTAAAACATTAATTCAGAACAAGCATAGGCTTGTGCAATGTAATTTGTCCCATTATATGATGTAAAATACCTGGCTGATCCTGCTTGTTCCTGTGTCCCCCTGTGTGTGCTGACCATGGTAATCATGGTTGTTGATGCATTATAACATGGTCAGTTTATGTGCCTCCATCTTCCCGCTCTCTGTTGTGAATCTCTCCCTCTCCCCCTCCCTCCCTGTCTGTCAGCTCAGTAGTCTGCGTAAGAGCAGATCCCTCCCCGCCCCTCCCCTTCTGTCACTAATCCTGTAAAGTGATGTATTAAAATCACTAGCATCCCCTCTGTTCTACGCATATATAAATTACAATCCTAAATACCTTTTTGCACAGATCCACAGTGTGTTCACATGGTCTCCCTCTACTGGCCAGCTGATGTCAGAGGGAAATCTCAGCCACTCCTGCTGCTCTCCTTAGATCAGGGAAGGAGAGTGTAGGAGGATTACATGACCACACAGGAGAGCCATGCAAGAAGGTATTTAGGATTCTAATTTTTTAAAAATCGACATACTGTGCTTTATATCTGCCTAAAACAGAGGGGAGCATGCAACTCTAAACAAGCAATGGCAGCTGCCTTATTTATAAACCGATGCATTCCTACTAAGGTATATTTTAAGTGTTAAATCCCCCCACCCCTTTAACCACCATTCCCTCTAACTGAGCACCATATTACTTGAAAAAATCCTTATATTAACCTAAATTTGGGCCCTTAGTTTTCTCTTCTCCTTGCTACAAGATATGGCTGTCCTTCTTCAGGTGATCACATCTCTGTCTGGGCGACAGAGACCCTGCCTACTACCTGTCCAGTGGTGGGGTGCTTTTAGGTCCTGAAGTATGCAGCAATGTGAATAACACACTTTCCCAGAAGAAAGCTGTCTTATGTGAAAATGTGAATAAAAAGGTGTTAAAAAAACTTTACCTAGTGATGGGCTTTAACCAGTAACTCTGTTTTCTTGGTTAACCACTTCAGCCCTGTTAGGTTTTACCCCTTTCCTGACCAGGCTATTTTTGCGATAAGGCACTGCATTGCTTTAACTGCATATTTCGCTGTCGTGCAATGCTGTACTCAAATAAAATGGATGTCCTTTTTTCCCACAAATAGAGCATTCTTTTGGTGATATTTGATTACCTCTGCGTTTTTTATTTTTTGCGCTATAAACAAAAAAAGTCTGACAATTTAAAAAAACAAACAATATTTTTTTACTTTCTGCTATGAAACACATCCAATAAAAAAATGTAAAAATTCTAATTTCTTCATCAATTTCAGGCCAATTTGTATTCTGCTAAATGTTTTTATAAAAAAAAAAATCCCAAAAAGCGAATATTGATTGGTTTGCATCTTCAAGCTATGGGATAGATTTATTGACTTTTTATTTTTTTTTTATTGTTTTTACATGGCGGCAAATCAGTGATTTTTAGCGGGACTGCAACATTGCAGTGGACAAATCTGACATTAAGTGACACTTTTTGGGGACCAGTGACACCAATACAGTAATCAGTGCTAAAAAATGCACTGTCGCTATATAAATGACACTGGCAGGGAAGGGGTTAACATCATTGGTGATCAAAGGGTTAAGTGTGATTTCTAACTGTGGGTTTGGACTGACTGGAGTAAGAGAGAGATCTGTGTTTTTGATTAGCAGGAACACAAGATCTCTCTATTCCTCTCTGACAGAATGGGGGTCTACCTTATTTACATAGGCAGACCACCGTTCTGCCTCTCCAGCGAACGATCACGGGTGTTTCAATCTCCAGTGCTGTATTATTTTGGGAAATTCAATGCAATATGGCAACCTGGAGGCAATCTGTACAATACTGGTGCACATAAAGCTCCCAGAATTGTAATTTCCTGCTTGTGTGATTGGCTCTCTGATTTTCCCAGAAGTCTTCACAAAGATACAAGTCAGATTCTATGCATTCCCTGCAACAGAAATGTCATATTTGGTGAGATACTCTGTAAGGGTTAATTACCTCTAAAGGGGTGCAAATACTGTGATTTTTCTTATCAGAACACTGAGAGTATACCAGGTGATTTTAGTGGACCATTCACTCCTATTCAAAATCAGTATCCAAAGGACAAGGTCAAACAAACTGTTTTTTTTTTTTTAGAGCAGAAAAAGGTAGGAATCTGCAATTAAGTCTGTTAAAATCTATGTAAAATATATTGATCGCCCAGAGGGACTTTTTTTTCTCAGCAAATGTGGAGTTATTTTTTAAGCAACATGGCTGTATATAATTTGAAGGGAGCCATCCTTCACTTTGCATGTGTTGTGTTAGATAAGATGTTTAAGCTAGTATAGACAAAATAGTGGTCACTTATATTTTTTGAAGAGCAAGCAATTATTGTTTAGTTAGCAACAAAATATCTGCCTATGAATGACAGAGTATAAAAGCAACCATTATTAGGAGTTGGCACACTAAAGCTATATTTAAACTAACATAAGTTTTTTTTTTTTTACTTATGCTCTGTTTTATTAAAGTAAAAATGAATTGGTGTTACTTAATTGCGCAAACGATCCCGACTGTTAAGAAAAAAAAACAAGCAATAGCTCAAGAATTGCTATCTACAGTCCCAAAACTACGATAAAATGATAATTGATAAAATCCCTGTATGCGGTTTTTGTTACAATAGCATTTCCACAAAATGATAATGATCATAACTGGACAGAAGCCAAAAGCATCATTATAGAAATGGAACATGTTCTCTCTTAGAAAACAGGCAAATAATGATCTACTAAAACAATTAAGTGCACAAAATTGTGTAAGGCAGATATGTAATTTGCATATTTTCCTCCTCTCTGCATAGAATGGTTTGAACTTTGAGTAACAATTCAATGGACAAAGTCTTTTTCAAATTCTAAAATATGTTTACTGTATTGACATGATTTGATAATTATTGTCAAAATCATACCATTTCACTCTAGATCTCATAAATTATTTAGAAGCAATTTAAGTAGAAATCCAAATAAATTAAATTCAACTAACTAAAAATTATTACTAACGGTTAACAATGAATTGTTTAAAACTCCTGATTCTAGGAATGTCTTCATATCATTACAAAGCAAATTAAATATATAAAATGTAACTCTAAAGACCTGTAGCAGAGTGCTATACAAACCTTAGCATTTTGCCCTCTGTAGGCTATGCAAAACACTTTCACCTGCATTAATTAGGGCAGCATAATTCATCCCCTATTGATTTAACTAGTATAGGATTTGTTTTGTTGACCAGTATTCAGGGCCACCTTAATGCATGGGCACCCCTGGGCACTGCCCAGGGGCCCCAGGTCCATGAGGGCCCCATGATAATCTTGCAAAACATCATACTTGCCAACCATCCCAGATGTGCTGAGACAGTCATGCTTTTTACTAAGCTGTTCCAGATCCTGTACAGTGCCGTCCTGATACCAGTATTGAACCCTTTTGCTTCCTCCCTGTACCGCGGCCTTTGTGTTCATTAGTCTTTGATTAATGGCAGGTTTTATTATTGTTTAAAATCAATTTTATTAAAAGTACTAATAAATAAATGTTTATTTCTATCAATGATTTATATTTTATTTATTTTTTTTTCATTTATTTCAGGTGCTTATATAGCGCTGTCAATTTATGCAGCGCTTATATTGTACATTCACTTCAGTCCCTATCCTCAAGGAGCTTACAATCTAAGGTCCCTAAGTCACATTCATACATATACTAGGGCCAATTTAGGCAGGGTCTAATTTACCTACCAGCATGTCTTTGGAGTGTGGGAGGAAACCGGAGTACCTGGAGAAAACCCACGCAGGGACAGGGAGAACATGCAAACTCCTGACAGGTAGTGTCATGTTGGGATTTGAACTAGCGACCCTTTTGCTGCCACGTGAAAGTGCTATCCACTACACCACTGTGCCGCCCAGTGAGAGTAGGTACGTAAACTGGGGCAGGCTGGTAAGGGCCCCAGAGTATTACTTTGCCCAGGGGCCATGATGTTATTAAGACGGTCCTGCCAGTATTTAGAAAACTCACTAGACATGAACAAATCAACCAGGGCAACTTAGGTCCTGTGGGATTGAGTTGGTAAAGGTGCAGCAGATTATCCACAGATATAATTTAATTCCAGGTTTGTCAATTTAGGAAGCAGGCAGCTCCAAGTCACATGGTCTATAAATCTTACATTGCCATAATGTTAGAGTCTTCTGGTTGTTCTCCTTTTTGTGTTCATGTGCATCAGGCAGCTCTAAGTCACATGGTCTGAAAATATTAAATTGCCTTGCTGCTAGAGTCTGATAGTTGTTCCCCTTTTTGTGTTCGTGTGCACCCAGCTTCATATATCTCTTGCTGTGTAGTCTTCATATATTTAAACTACAGTTTCAGTGTTTATTATTGTTCTGGCTAATTCAGTATCCACAAACATCTTGATAAATTGTAATAAACAGCTACATACAGTGGGACAGTACAGTTAATGTTGTTACAGGACAATGAACTACTACAGGAAAGACTGAACTCCATCACATAGCATCAAAATGTTTCCTGTTGTTTTATCACCTTTATGTTTCTTGTCCTTACCATCATACTTCATGAAACAGATTTAGCCAATGGTACAACAGGAGCCTCGTGTTTATTATGTGCATGGTAAGATCTTTAAATTGGGCTGAAGTTGCATGCAAACCTTGCGATACAGAAACCTCATAGAAAAGCAGTACATGAAAGAATGGGAAGTAAACAGGGCCAATGCTACCACTAGGCGAACTAGGCAGCTGCCTAGGGCGCACTGTCGCCTCAGGCGCCCAGCCGCTGTTTTCCCTACTCTCTGTCTCCCACCAGTCTCCGTGCTATATACGTTTTTGGTGCGGGTGTGGTGCTGTATAATGCAGGAGATGCCACCTGGCACTCTGCAGCATGTAACTAACCAACGGAACAGAAGCAAATATCCCTTGCCACTGTGTGCCTCTAAGATCAGATCAGTGACCTGTCTGTCTGTCCCTCTCTCTAGTTTCTCTGGTGATCTCCCCAGTACAGCCAGCTCTGTCTCTGCCCATATATGATTCAGTGACTATGATTCCTATACCAAGTCTAGTCATGTGTCCCCTGAGCCTGCCCCCATGTCACCATCATTCATAGAGGCCGGCTCTCCCTCCGGTGTTCTGTCACCTGTCTTGTGCATTGTCACTCATGTACAGGTGTGCTATAGCCGATCGGAGTAGTGGGCACTCTGGGGTCGGTGCCTGATGAGTGGTGACAGCTGGAGTCTGGATGCACGGAAGCAGGGTTTGTGCCTGGCAGACGCAGAGCTGAGCCCCAGTGAGTGAATTTGAAGAACACTGACATTGTATTACTTTATAGTGTGTATATATTAATCTGTCCTCAGACCATTACATGTGTGATATCATGATCATACCTTGCACATGGCCTGGATGTAAGGGTCCCTCTCCCCCTTCCCCCCCCTCCTCTTGCCCTCTGATGTGGCCTGCGCCACGTCCTGCTCTTGGATGGCAGGTCGGCAAGCCCAGATCGTGGGTTCCCAACCGATCATCCCCGAGCATCAGTGTGAAGAACGGAGCCTGCACTAGAGGAAGCAGAGCTGATGCCTCCTGTATAGCACCGACTCCTGCCACAGAGGAAGCAGAGCTGATGCCTCCTGTATAGCACCGACTCCTGTACTCCGCTTGTGACAGGTGGGTTACAGGAAGCATCGGCTCTGCTCTCTACTGCAGCCGCATGCTGGATCCTGTCACACTAATGCTCAGGGATGGTGGGTTAGGAACCCAAAATCTGGTACATCAGCCACCAGGGATACCCGCTAGTAGTGTCCACCAGCAATACCTGCACTGGAGGACAGCCATCTGCAGCTTCCAGCTATAGCAGCTTGGGGAACAGCAGTAGCCACCAGCCATAGCCGCTGCAGGGCAAAGGGGATGGAGTCAGGGGTGGAGCCAATGGAGGCGGCAAAATTAGATTTTGCCTAGGGTGTCAAAAATCCTTGCACCAGCCCTGGAAGTAAATGTAACAGAATGGCTAGGAAGAAAGTATTTCTACATTTCTATATTGTTAATTTTTCATTAGCAATACTCTGATATTAAGATTTGGAATGCCCCCCTCCAGCATTAAACTAACTTAATCCATTCTCTTGCTATACCAGCTAACAGTGCCCAAGAATAAATACTGTTGTAAGTTGCTATATTGCCTGTGAAAACTTTGTAAAATCTGTGTAAAAATGGACTTTACCTTTTAAAGTCTGTTTGAGGATAGCCAGCCTTTCTGGATACAACGTGATATCACGCCCTTTTACAAATTGGCTAGAATTGCTATTTTATTGTATAAGGTAACCCAAAGGGAGAAGTCTGTAAAATGGAAGTGAACATGTAAGTGGAAGGAGATAGAGTCACACAAGGTTTTCCCAGCTGATTTCCATGGAGGGGAGGCAGCAACACATACTGTTAGATAAGAAAGGTAAAGTATTGCAAATACTTTCCACTGCCCAACTTAATGATGCAACATTTGCTGTAAACAGAACTTTTCAGTGAATGAGGTCCAGTACATTGTCTACACACAGGAAATTGCCTTCCCTGTACCTGTTTCACTGTGTTTACATTAAGACCCCTTTCCCACTGAGGTGCTTTACAAGCATTTTTGAGGTAAAAATAATGCCTGTAAAGCACCTCTAAACTGCCTCCTAATCCACCCCAGGACGAAAGCCTGAGTGCTTTCACACTGGGGCGGTGCGCTTGCAGGACAGTAAAAAAAAGTCCTGCAAGCAGTATTTTTGGGGCTGTGTGGGAGCGGTGTATACCCCGTTCCTCCACCGCCCCTGCCCATTGAAATAAATGGGCAGCACTTCCGAAGCGACTGAAAACCGGTTTGGAAGCACAGCGTGCCAACGCTTTTAACCCCTTCTTAGGGGTTAAAAGCACCGCTTTGGCGACGCTATAACAGCGGTAAAGCTAGCTGCGCTTTACCGCTAATACTCTGCCCGCCCAAGTGTAAAATGGCTCTAAGCTATGAAGGACTGAAAAGGTCAGTATAAGCAGAATGTTGCCTACAATTTGGGTAATCAATGCAATTACACTTTTTAATGTTGGAGGGGACAATAATGAGCTGTAAAATAAACGTAATTTAAAGTAACATACATATGACAACCTTTGTCATTTGTTTTGCTGCTGTTTTTTTTTCAACGTTCCAAGCAAGATGTAGCCTGCTGAGAGTGTTATAAAGATGACATTTTAATTTGATTCAATAGTTTTGCTTGGGAGTTAAGCTATAAGTAATGAAAGAACAAATATTACTATAAAGTAAATTAGCTAAATAATTTATAGTGTAGGGGATAACGAAATATATGAGAGTGTTAGCCTCTGGTTACCACTAAAAAACCCTGTGTATAGATGGGGAACTGTGCTGTTTTACATGTAGTATTACTACTCGGATGTAGTATTTTAACCATTACTGTACATAACAGCTTCCTTCCTGTCAATAATTATTAATACAGTTGCTTCCTTAGTAACCAATGATGTCACAATTCATTTACTGGCCAAGAAAACCCCTTTATGTAAACTTAGGGGCAGGAATACCGCTGACATCATAGACCAAATATTTCCACATGGTCATATTTAGGCAATGACATCACCTGGGAGACCTTTTGTTTAAAATTAGCAGCAGGACAAGAGAGATGCCATTCAGTGCGAGTGAACAACTGCAGCAGATTGTGTCAGTGAGTTTTTTTCTTTTGGCAGTTTGTTTATAATGGTTGATATGCATCTTCATCACTGGATCATGTGGCTAACGATAGATGTACAACATAGGGCATAAAATATTCTGTCATTATATACTGTTTGTATTTTTTTGTGAATGAGTAGGAGTACCATCCACCCATATTCAAATAGGAGGGATGGTATCTGGAGGGATAATGGTCTAGTATGTATTTTTAGGGGAACCCTGTGCCATTTTTTTAATGTAAGGTTCTCCCATTAACACCTATACCAGACCCGTATTTAGGATAAGGGTTTGTTTTAGATTGAGGGAATGTCAGCTACTGCCGACCCTGCCGGACTGCCTCCTTTACCAGCTCCTGCCACCATTACCAACTCCTGTCACCACTGCTAGCCTGTCTCCATCACTAGCAACTGTCACCCCTACTAGCCTGCCAACATTACCAGCTCCTTCCACCATTATCAGTTCCATGCACCTCTATTGGTCTGCCACCATTACCAACTTCTCACACCATTACCAGCTCCTTCCACCTTTGCTGGACTGCCACCATTACCAGCTCCTGCATGCTCTGCTGGCCTTCCTCCATTACCAGCTCTTTCCAGCTCCTGCTACCTCTGCTGGCCAGCTGCCACTACCAGCTGGCTTGCCTCCATTAGCAGCTCCTGTCACCATTGCTGATCTGTTGCTGCCACCATTACCAAGCTCTGCCACCATTGTTAAACGTTGCCACTACTGGAATGTCACTATTACACGCTCCTGCTGTCTATGCTGGCCTTCCTTAATTACTAGCTTCTGCCATTAATTATCAGTGAAGCTGCTTACATTTCAGCCCAAAGAAGCTAAGCATACTGTCCAGAAACTGCTCAATATTTGGATAAAAAGGGTCACAATTTTCTACCATGTGGTAACATACATCTTTAAAAGGTTGTCCCCTTGGGGTCCTCCTGGTGGACTATTGTAAAGTGGGCTTAGTTATTATCACTCCTGGACATTGATGGGGAGTGCTGTGCTGCTTTCTTTGGCACAGGGACATTTGTTATTCATTTTTATTCATTGTTTTGTTTTTCCTATATTTTTTTTATATATAGTTTTATTTTTTTCTTTTCATTAAGTTTTTTGGTCTTTTTTTAATATAAGCTGTTTTATGTTAATTTATACTTATATTTGCATATGTGATTATCACTGGGTATTAATGTTTTGGTCATATAATATTGGTATATATAAAAGCATTAGAGATTATTAGAGTGAGTATTATTTGTCTGTCACAATTTTGTGCACATTTTTAACACAGCGCTGTCGTTTTTTCACTTCTTAATCAGGAACACTGACATGACAGTATGTAAAAAAAAAAGCAAAACAAAAAAGTAATCATTTTTTTAAATGTTTTAAATATTTTTTTTTATTATGTTTGTTCTTTTTTTAAGATTTTCTTGCATGCTGTGACCAGAGCAACATAGTGTTACCATAGTAACATTGTGCTACTAGAGGGAGGTGATCAGGATTTTTTTTTACACACTATGATTGCTTATTGGTCACAGCTAATCACATGGTACAGATGGGCTGTGATTGGCCCTGTCTGTACCATGTGCTCAGTGTGACCAATCACAGAGATCAACACAATAGTACATAATGAATGCCATGAATGGAAGCCATCCATTGTGTACAATTGTCATGTGATCTGCTGTGATTGGTCACAGTGATCACATGGTACTGGCAGTAGGCTAGTACATTGACTGTCATCTGCTGTGTCCGCTGGACATCATGCAAGACATGTTCTGGGGAGGGCATCATTTGATGTCTATCCAGAACTTGAGAGCTACCACCCAGCCAGGAAGTAGTTAAGCTACTAACATTGTTGTGGTGTGTTACTCTCACGCTCCATCTAGACATATAATGCTCTGTGTGACAGCTTCTCACACTCAATAGTTATCCGTGACTATTTAACGGTAATGGGTGTAAAGGTAGTGTAGCGCTGTCATAGCTTGTGAAATATTAAAGTGAATGTGCTACGTTTAACTGCTTCTACAATTCCTTAATTTTAAGAAATAATAACAATCTTATCCTTTCTAAAGTGCTACACACATATATCATGCACAAACATTTGTGTAATATCCAGTGAAAAAAAAAAGTATGGAATACGTAAATAAACAACACATTATCTGTGATCACATGTGGCTCAAGACTGGACACAGTGATAACCAGTTCAGAATAAAGCTCCAATTCCTGATGCATGAAACAATGATATAATGCACATGACAGTAAATAAAGTCTCAAGGTATAATGATATAGAGTTTGTATGATCTTTAAATGGTAAAATAGCTGAATCCCTCCACCGTTAGACTGTGATTGTGGAATGCTGCAAAAATTGTGACTATTCCTCTTTCTTCCTGTGTCACCTGTAAGTGCTCTGGCCTCTCACCTGCAATATGCTAGGTCAACAGCATATAAAGGTTTCTTTGTAAAGTTGGTAGATAATGTTATAGCCTCCGTTGGGGTCCCTTGTGTGGGTATGTCAGCTCTCAGCTCCCTGTGTTGGCTATTTGGGTCCTGCAATGTTTTAGTGGGTGTCTCTCCATGTTATCCCAAGTGAAATATAAAAGGCAAATGCTCTCGTGGTGTGATAACGTTTAACACTTTGTATTAAAACAGATGCTAAATAACTCACATTTAAAATGTAAAAAACTGCCATTCATCCACGAGCTGTGAGCTTGTCTCTTTAATTCGTGTCACTTCCGGTGACCTTTGCTCTCGCCCTACGCGTTACGTCATGCACCATGTGACTTCTTCATGTGGATGATGGTAGATGTAAAGGGCTTACCATATATAGTATGTATAATTGATTTAAGGCATTGGCCATCTCCTTGAAGCCCTCCCTATCTATATCTGTGCAGGTAATCATACAGAGACCATTTCGTTGTGGTACATGGCTCCGTTTAACTAGCGGTGGCCATTGTGTTGTAGTCTGTATGCATTTATGCTTTTAGGTGTAGGTATGTTATACTTCTTTGCTTTGTCTCCCATGTGAGTGAGATGTTCCTGTCGAAGCAAGGAAAAACTGGTACTATTCCTGGATGACCTAAATAGAAACGACAGGAACATCTCACTCACATGGGAGTTAAACCAAAAAAGTATAACATACCTTGATCTGGAAATCACACAAACAGAAAAAGATTAACAACTAAAACATTCTTCAAAAACATGGATCACAATAGTTATCTACCCATGGAAAGCTGCCGCCACAAAAACTGGTTATACAACATACCAAAAGGACAAATACTAAGAATAAAACGGAACTGCACCAACGAAACAGATTATGGATGAGTGCTGTTTTTTACATTTTAAATGTGAGTTTTTTATCATATTTTTTAATAACAAGTGTTAAACGTTATCACACCATGAGAGCATTTGCCTTTTACATATCACTTGGGAGAACACGGAGAGACACCCATTAAAACATTGCAGGACCCAAATAGCCAACACAGTGATCTGAGAGCTGACTTACCCACACAAGGGACCCCCAAAGGAGGCTAGAACATTATCTACCAACTTCACCAAGAAACCTTTATATGCTTTTGACCTAGCATATTGGAGGTGAGAGGCTAGAGCACTGGTGACACAGGAAGACAAAGGAATAGTCACAATTTTTGCAGCATTCCACAATCACAGTCCAGTGGTGGAGGGATTAAGCTATTTTAATGTTTAAAGATCATACAAACTCTATATCAATATACCTTAAGACTTTATCTACTGTCATGTGCATTATATCATTGTTGCATGCACCAGGAATTGGAGCTTTATTCTGAACTGCTTATCACTGTGTCCAGCCTTGAGACACATGTGAACACAGATAGTGTGTTGTTTATTCACGTATTATATACATTTATTTTTTTTCACTGGATATTACACAAATGTTTGCACATGATATATGTGTGTAGCACTTTAGAAAGGGTAAGATTGTTATTATTTGTTAAAACTAAGGAATTGTAGAAGTAGTTAAACGCAGCACGTTCACTTTAATATTTCACAAGCCATGACAGCGCTACACTACCTTTACACCCATTACTGTTTAGCTACTAACATACTGTCCAGCCCCCTAACAATATGTCTGTCAGTTAAAATACTCTCACCTCTATTGGAAGATTGTCATTTTCAATTTATTGCATACTGTGCTGACTCCTGACCATAGAGAATTTCTACCTGGGGTCTTTATTTTGAATATTTCTGAAATAATTGGGCACACAGGGATTGGAGGGGGTTAAAGAAATATTTAATTGTGGTTTTGAATTTTTTTGGACTCTGATTTGACTTTTTCTTAAACTTTTGTCCAACTGACTAATTGGTGCAAAGTAGATTTTTTTCATATCATAGATTTACCTACAGCTTTTAGATATATTGTAGCTGTTACAGGTTCCATGGGTCAATTCAGTTTTTTTTACTGCTGGGCATAAAATCAAGTGTTGCATCACAAACCAAAAAAAGCATCCCACAAGCATATAATTTAAAGCAGGGATCTCTAAACTGTGGCCACCCAGCTGTTGCACAACTACATGTCCCATGAGGCATTGTAAAACTCTGACATTCACAGCCATGGCTAGGCATTGTAGTTCCTGAACAACTGGAGGGACATAATTTGGAGACTCCTGATTTAAAGGATGGGTGTTCCTTTACGCATAAAGTTGGAGAAAACACTGACCCTTTCCTCGCTTTTTACATTTTTCTTTTTACATTGGTACATGTGTCCTAGAGCAGTGCCCAGCTCCTCATGCCCCTTGTTAGACAATCATTTGCCTATTGGCCTTTAAAATGAACAGAACTGACTTTACAATGGGTTTGATAAAGCCAAACCCAGACATATTTACTCTCTTTTCTAATCTTATAAACAGATGATATGAAGGGTGCTTTAGAATTGGTATAATGAATTTTCTAAACAGGATCCCAAAAAAATTCTGGCAGGCATAGTAAATCATTTATATCAGTGAGTTAAATACAAATTCAAAAATACTATGTAATAATAATCTTTATTATTAGTGTTTTAGCAGTGTTGATTATATGTTTGTAATTAAATGTAAAATAAAAATAGTGTTTCTTGGCTATGTATTTTAGACACAAAAAGATTGTGCTCTCTTCAAAAAAGTTTAGAAAATAAAATTGTTTTTATGATCCTTTTTTTCAAAAGATGCTGTTGCCCAAGTTATGATGCTAATTGCATCAATTACAAAGAAAGAAGACATATGACTGCCACCTATCCTTGTCTATGAGCAAATGTAAAGGACAATTAACAGCACATTAGCCCCTTGTTTTATTTGGCCACGGGAGGACAATCACTGACCTTCTCATTTCATTCTCATTAGTGTCTCAGGTCAACAGAAACTCTGCTCTTTAATCATCACACCTCATCCCCTTGTGTCCCCTTGCATGTAAGCCAGCATTGTACTGCCATTGATGTTGCAGGTCAGATATGAATTTTGGTTTTGCAAAAAAAAAAAAAAATTTAGAATCTATCTATTTATCTATCTATCTATCTATCTATCTATCTATCTATCTATCTATCTATCTATCTATCTATCTATCTATCTCAATATTTATCAGTTACTGCAATACTTTATGAACATCAAACTTATAAAAGCATAACTAGCATAAAATGATATAATATTTCCAACATAACAAATAATGTTCACCATAACTATAGTGTTTTGTCTTTTATCTCTGTAATTTGCTTTGGATAACCTCTGAAGACTGTCAGTACTCGAGCCAGCTAGTGCCACTGTAAATGAGCCCCATTCATTTCCTGTCATTGGCATATGGCATGTCATTGTCCATGGCCGTCGAGGCAGAAGTGATGCAATTTGTTGGCATGTACTATCACAGCACAAACTATCTGTCCCACTGAGTCCTTGGAAAACAACAAAGCCAATAAGGGCAGCCAAAAACTTTACATCTTTATCACGAGTACACACATTTACATTGACATTGGCAAAAATGTGTCTTACATGTTGGCCTGTACATTCATGGCTTTTACCAATGCAGTTCATAGAGTACAAAGAAATACTTTTTTATTCACTTGTGTGTGTTATTTAGCTATAAATGTATTTTATTTTTATTTTTTATTTCATAAGTTTTTATTGAAAGATCTTATGAGTTACATGATGTATTTTAACATAGCATGTTTTTGCTCCCCCCAAGAAAATTAAATAATTAGTTGAAGTGTATATTAAAATGTTCAAAAAATTATTTAAAACATATATGCTACTCTGTTGACTAAGTATGGTTTATTTTCCCTGGCTGGCTTTTGTAGCATTCTGTTTCAATAGAATAAGAGAATAATTTTCATGTCACAGAGGATGGTGAGTAAACATATGATAAAATATAGCACTTTATAATCATGTAATTAGTGAGTTCATTTTGTCTTAGTAGAAATGCATTCTACAAAACTGTATTTGGCAAAATTAAAATTATATTATGTTCGCATTGGAATTCTCCAACCATTAGCTTACACTTTTTATGAGACCAAAACTAACTTTATATTTAGAAGATTTTACTCTTGAAAGGAAGGAAGATAATATCAGTTCAAACCCAGAATTTTAAGTATTTTATACCATAGCAGAGCCATCCAGGGCTAAATATGACCTGTAAAATAATATGGGTCAAATTCTAAAGTCTGGAGGACTGCTAATATCTACATGAGTTTCAAGGTCAGGTTTAGGGTCAGGGTCAGATGTTGGGGGGGTCAATATTTGGGGTCAAAAGTTGATGTGTTTTAGGCAGGATAAAAAAGCCTAAGAAAGACAGTGTAAGAAAACAGTGTCAGAAAGCAATAAACAGTTACAATAAAACAGATAGAGCAGCAGTTAAATAAATGGGAAAAAGTGAAACATACTGTGAAGTGAAGATTGTCTGTTTTTTGGTTCCATGCAGCGTCTAGTTTGCTTGCAGAGTAAGTCCAATCTGATGTTCGCCAGGGTCACTGGCCCTCTGAAAAAGTTACTCTCAGAATTCATGGTAAATTTCATGTCAAACAAGAGATGCAGCTTTGTGTTGTCCATGGAGAGGGTGTTCCAGATCCACCTAGTCAAAGGATCAGAGGGCTGTTTTGTGTGTTGGAGTATTTTATTATGCTCCAGGGGTCACACTTTTAATGCCAGTTATCCTTAATACTCCCATATTTCCATACGACAAGATTTCACAAACCCTGAGCAAACATATTATTTAACAGAATGACATTTCTATTTATTAGAGACCAAATATAATATAGCTATTATGTATGTTTTGCTTAGGAGGTCAAATGTGTTTCTAACCTTCTGGATCTTTAAAGATAGATATGTTTTGTGTTTACCTGTCTGATATTTTCTTATGCACCTGTTTAACTACTTTAATTTACAATTGTGTATTACTTTTAGACTATTTATAACAGGCTGTTTACTATAGAAACTAATTAGAACTCTTTACATACGCTACTAATAGAGGTTTAAGGCCTGCTGTACTCCTTCTTAGCTGGCTTGTGTTCTGTCAAATGTACTTTAACCTGTACTATGATTTATCAAATGTGTCACTTTCTCTGACTGCCTACCATAGACATGACATTTAAATACTTTTTTTGAGAAATTAGGGTGGCACTGTGTATGATTTACCTGTTTCTTTCACACAGTTTGGGACCCATTATGACCTCATTATGCCACAGTCTGTTTTCTTCTTCCATTAACATCATTTGATATAAATATGAACTATTTGGGTCTGTGCTCTCCCCCACTATTGACACCTTAGATTAGGGTTAAAGGTTAAAATTTAAGTTTCAGCTTAAGGTAAAGCTTTAGAGTTTAGGGGTTTTCATTTCAAGAATGATTAAAACCAATCTTCACACTTCCGGTTCCGGCGCCACATGGAGTAGCTGTGCTCTCAGCTAGCTCCCTTTCTGCCCTCAAATTCTGCCTGAAAAACCGGCCGATTCTGCCTTCTTCATTCCTCACCTCCCTCAACGACCACTTCTGCTCGTCGGATGGATCGATTCGTGGAAAAGGGTGCAGCCAGATCGCTCCCGGCACGTCGGCTCGAAATTGAGGCCCCGGCTCCGGCCTGTTCAGCCGCGGCTTCAGGGAATGCGCATCCGATCGTTCAAGCGATCGTTCAACCGCCCGGTCTGAGCCCGAACGATCAGAACCAGCACGAACACGGTGGACCTGACATTACTGCCCAAGGAGACCCAGACATGGACACCAGCGCTCCATCTCAACATACACCCCTGGGCTCCAAGGATTCGGACACCGAACGTATAGCTCGTGCAGTGGCGGCCCTTCTCACCCCAACGATCGAGCAATCTGTTCAGAGAGGCATCCAAGCCAACATGGCACTTATCCACAAAGACCTGAAAGAACATTCGGTTAGGCTCAACGAAGCCGAACACCGCATATCAAATCTGGAAGACGAACTCTATCAAATGCAGGGACTTGAACAGTCTCAAGAGAAAACCAACCAGTTCATACTCCAAAAACTGGACGACCTTGAAAACAGGTCAAGAAGGAACAACCTTCGATTCGTCGGTATTCCGGAGTCCCTCCCAGCACACAACCTTGCCGAATTCTGTGCTAATCGGATTCCCGAGGCCTTGGGCCTTTCCTCTCCTGCTCTGGTTGATTGTGCTCACCGTCTTGGACCACTGAGAAACGACCACACCACCCCACGTCCTATCATAGCTAGATACCTCAACTACTCGGATAAATCCAGCATCTTACAGAAATTCAGACAAAACAGATCACTCCAAGTCGACAGCGTAAAGATCCTCGTCTTCGCTGATTACTCGGTGGAAGTGTCCAAGAAGAGAAAGGCCTTCCAGAGCGTGTGTGCACAATTGTTCCAAAAGAACATCAAGTTTACATTAGCCTTCCCTGCAACGCTACGACTTCGGGGACCTAATGGAGACCAGCTCGCATTCCAAGACCCCGCGGAAGCCGAACTCTTCCTCCGATCCCTACGCCCTCCCTCTCATGGAGTTCAAGGGAACTCTTCTCCCCACTCCACAAGACCCCTGGATCAAAGAAGCCCGCATAAGGACTCCCCCAAGAGACCCAAGATCTCCGGAACACTGGACACTTCCACCCACTGAACTAGACCATCAGGTGAGGGTCTGTTCAATCATTTTTCTCCCGTGGCCCAACCACTCCATACGAGTAAGAGCCCCGAGCAACACCTCTCATGGATGAAGGGCTGCATGGTGCTGCCAGTAACTTCCTCCATGAGTTGTATGTACCTAATGTTCCGCCAATTTTTGCTTTGTTAAAGGCTATCTAGCAGTGCATGTTTTCCCTCTTCTCAGTAATCCACATGTCTTCCTGCATATGACACCTGCTCCACGATCCTCCTAGCTATGTCAGATGAGGTTAATAGTGCCTGCTTCACGGCCCAGACCTATTGTCCTCCAATCATATGAGGTGCAGAGGGAGTCATCATAGGCAGTTACCCATGTGGAAAAAAGTGAAGTGCCTAGAAGGTTTTTGTATTGCTTTGTTTCTGTTTATTATTTGTATCCTCCTCTTCCTTCCCCACCCCACGCTGCATTTTACCCCCCAAAACTTCTCTTTACTAGCTGCTCAAATGACAACATACAGGTCCAGCCCTACTACTATGCCCGTACTAAACCCCCCTCAGGGAACCTATGCTATTCACCACACGACTTCACCCCTCTCTCCTAACCCCCCCCATGAGAATTATATCCTGGAACATTAAGGGTCTCCGCTCCCCTATCAAGAGGATGAAGGTCCTTCGCCACTTAAAACGATTGAAAGCAGATATCGCCCTGCTCCAAGAGTCACATCTCTCCCACTCAGAATTTCCTCTCATGCAGAAGCTCTGGGTCGGATCTGTATATGGTTCCGAGGCCATCTCTCGAAAAGCAGGCACCCTGATCCTAATCAATAAGACCCTATCACACAAGGTACTATCCCATGCTGCAGACGATCAGGGTCGGATGGTCTCGGTTCACATAGAAATTAACAAAACCAAATACATAATATCCAGCATCTATGCCCCCAACAACCCAAATAAAACTTTCTTTAAGGACATGTCCACATTTCTCTTAAAACACCCTGGCACCCCCCACATTGTGGGAGGGGATTTCAATAGCCACATGTCCCTCTCGGAAGATAAAGCATCCTCGAAGCCCCAAGCCACCAACCCACATCCCCCCCCAACTCTTTTATCATCAGTCATTGACAGTCTAGGCTTAACTGACATTTGGAGGCTCCCACACCCACTAGATAAAGAGTTTACATTCTTCTCCCACCCACATAACGCCCTGACTAGAATTGACTACTTCTTCTGCACTAACTCCTTATTCCCCAAAATTGCGGAATCCGACATACATGAAATAGCCATCTCTGACCACGCCCCCACGTCCAATCTACGACCT
>BLSH010404266.1:216953-240303 GCA_018402905.1 Glandirana rugosa | reverse complement strand
GTCTTACGGCTTTACGTACTCGTCCAGGTCTTCGCCACCCGGTCCCTTCCGGACCCTCAGGGTGTATCACCCGTCCTCCGGGCTACTCATAAACAAAATAGGTAATCCTTTCCATGTATCCGAGCCACCTACTAAAAATTAACACAGAGAGAGGTCTAAAGCAACCCCCAATTAAAATAGCATATTAACATCGGCAGGTCTTAAAAAACAACTTCCAGGCCCCACCTTTTTAGAAAAAGGGTCAACCATCGTGCCCTAGGTAACATTCCTCTCGAGCAATTTTCCTTACCAAAATCTCACTTTTTTCACCTTCTACAATCCAGAAGCTTTATCAGGAAGGCCTGCCCCAATAGTCAACTGAGAGTCTCCAAGTGCACACTAGATACCTCAATACAAAAACACTCCTACACCCTCTCGGAAATATACAAACTCCTCCTGAGCAAAGCGAGCTCTCCTTACAATGGATCCCGTGCTACCAACTGGGAAAAAGATTTTTCCACCCCGGACCTTCAACAAAAAATTCTGGACGGCTACAATTATACGATAAAATTAACCCCCAACGAAATCTGGAGAGAGACACAATTAAAAATCATCCACCGAGCCTATGTACCTTTCCTAATGGATAAAACAAATACTCATCGGGCCTCCTGCCCACTATGTGGGACTCCCAGGCCTTCCCTGGCCCACCGCTTCTGGACCTGCTCATGCATTTCGGCATTCTGGGACAAGATTATAGAATACATCCAGCTCGTCAACCTCCTCCTCCTGCCCAAAGACCCCCTTCTCTTAATCTTTGGCTACTGGGACAAGGAACTGGGCCTGTGGTCGGCTAACTCTCATGATAAGGATTGGTCCTCCATATGCCTCCTAATCGCTAGACGCATCATTCTGAGGACCTGGACAGAGTCCTCTCCCCCTTCCCTCCAACTGGTGGTAAACGAACTCAAATCACTCCTCTACAAGGACAAAGTCAACACTAATCCAGATCACCCACGGGCGCTTCAGTCTTTTTGGAAGAGATGGAATGCCTTCATCGCCTTCGCTCTCACCCCTGACGACGAGGAAATTCTCAAACGCACCTTCTCCTTCTACCCCGAAACCTCACCCTACTTCTCTTCCGATGATATCCACTGAACCCAGTATACCGGATAACTCTCCTGCACTGCGAACACCCTCAACCTATCCAAATGTCTCTCGCGGACCCTTCATCTCTCAATTGACTCTCCCAACCCCTGAGGAAGAAACCCCGACCCCCTTTGTCATGGACTTCAGGTGCAGCCTTGCTACCCCTAATGTGCAGCCCCCCCCCCGCTTAGCCCCTCCGTTAGTTTTTACCTCCTTCACCAGCGTGATCCATCTGGTAATGTTAGTAACAACCTGGTGCCAACTATGTGATTCTTGGCTCCATATGACGTATCCACTTGTTCTCTGTTCTCATGTCATGTTACCTATACATTTGTGTTTGATGAAACGCATTACACTTTTTTGTTTGATGTACCTATCTGTAATCGCTACCTTTTGTTTTTTCAATAAAAAATCTCTTAAAAAAAAAAAAAAAAACAATCTTCAGACAAAAGTTTTTAATTTGTTTTAGAGTGTGGATGGGTTAAAGCCTCTGATAGGCTTTTCTTACTATCTATTTCAGGACAATGGTGACACTGACAAAGGCAAAACATTGATATCATTTCTTACTGTTTTTGTTGCTGTCTGTGCCTTGCTGTCCCTGTCTGCACCTCATATTTCTTGTACAGGTATTACAGGGCTAATAAATGAGAACAAATCTCCATATTGAGGTCACAGATAGAGTTGAGCGAACCTCTGGAATTTCGGGTTCTGCTTGTTCGGCCGAACTTCGGGACAAAGTCCGGGTTCGGGTCCGGACAGAACCCAAACTTTGACACGGACCCCGAACCCCATTGAAATCAATGGGGACCCGAACTTTTAGGCACAAAAATGGCTGTAACAAAGTCCTAGAAAGCCCTAGAGGTCTGCAAAAGGAAGGAAAATGGGGGTAAGAGTAGGACAATTGCCCTACAAAGAAATGGGGATAGGGAAATAACTTAAAATAATTTTTAAGCTAAAATCACATAAAAAAATAAAAAATGGAGGTGGATGTGGAGTTGGCGGTTGAGGAGGCGGTGAAAGTGGCGGTGGAGGAGGAGGAAATAGCCAACACTGTTTTTTTTATTTTTGGGTTTTTTTTAAAACCAGCAATGTAGATGCACTTTTTAATTTTGTGCAAGAAACAATAATCTGTCCCTTTAAGCAACAATAGGAACCTCGCCCTATAGGACTAGGAGATGATTTTACATTCTAAAATCATCTCCAAGTTGTACAGGGAAAGCCTCCAGCTGTTGCTTTAAGGGAAAGATCAGTGTTCTAAAATCATCTTCAAATTGTGTTGGAAACCCCTATATCAGCGCAGGGAGCCATATTAGTGTTTTAAAATCATCATCAAATTGTATGGAAAAAGGCTATCTAAGCCGGAGAGAAGCCATATTAGTGTTTTAAAATCATGATTAAATTGTATGGAAAAAGGCTATCTAAGCCGGAGAGAAGCCATATTAGTGTTTTAAAATCATCATTAAATTGTATTGAAAAAGGCTATCTCAGACGGAGAGAAGCCATATTAGTGTTCTAAAACACACAATTTGAAGATGATTTTAAAACACTAATATGGTTTCCCTGTGGCTGATATAGGGGTTTTCACACGCACTTTGATGATGATTTTAGAACGCTAATCTTTCCCTTAAAGCAACAGCTGGAACCTTTCCCTGTAAAACTTGATGATTTTAGAACACTAATCTTTTCCTTAAAGCAACAGCTGTAACCTTTCCCTGTACAACTTTGAGATGATTTTAGAAGAATAATCTTTTCCTTAAAGCACCAGACTCTACCTAGTCCAGTCAGATCGTTCTGTGCAGCAGGATGAGGTGTGAAATCTGTCTCTCAAAGCACCAGTACTAGTATCTCTCCCTAGTTCAGTCAAATCGTTCTGTGCAGCAGGATGAGGTGTGAAATCTGTCTCTCAAAGCACCAGTACTAGTATCTCTCCCTAGTCCACAATCAGATCGTTCAGTAATGCAGGATGAGATGTTCTGCAATCTGTCCCTAACAGAGCCAGCAGCATCCTCTCCCTAAACTATCCTGAGAGCATATGACATGCAGCACGGTGACTCCAGCCCCATATAGAGGCTGGGTCATATGGTGCACTGGCCAATCACAGCCATGCCATTAGTAGGCATGGCTGGGATGGCTTCTAGGGAAAACCAGTGAAACACTTGTTGATTGGCTGCCCTTGGCAGCTTCTCAACACGTGGAGTAAAATACCAGAACCCCGGACCCGAACCCAGACTTTTTTTGAAAAGTCCGGGTTCGGGTCCGGGTCCTGGACACCCAAAAGTTTGGTACGGACCCGAACAGTCCGGGTTCGCTCAACACTAGTCACAGACAGAATTAAAAACCTGTCAGGTTTTTTTGTTCTCCTTCCCTATATCCAAAATATAAAATGAAAGTAGGCTGGAATTGGGATTTTTTTTTATTTTCAAAAATGTTATTGAGTTTTACAAGTACAGAGGAAGTACAACATGACAACAATAATAACTGATCCATTGAAAGCTTTTCAGGAGCTATCACATATCCAAACATAAGTGACTAATCAAACAAAAAGCCAGGCTTATACATGATATTAGGGATCCCCCTAATATCCCCCCTGACACCCCAACGCCCCCCCCCTGACACCCCTCCTGGGAACAAGCTGTGTCACGAGGGGGGGGGGGCGTTGCTCCAACTCTGTCTACTTGACCCCTGTTATAGATAAACATATATGTCTGGCTAAGACAAGAATGGCTAAATACAGTCATCAGGCAATCTAGCCAAAGAACAATGCTCCCGAAAAACCCAAAGAGAAGCTCAGTATAACAGATTGAACCAGAGAAAATAAGGAAAGAGAGAAACAAGAGGAGTGGAAAAAGAAGAGGGCTAAAGGGCACCAGGAAGTGTCACTAAGTAAAGGAACCGTTTCAAGTCAATCAGTTAGATTTAGATACTTCATCCATGGTTCCCCACACTGAGTCAAATTTGTCAGACGAGTTCAGGATGAGATTAGCAATCCTCTCCTGGGCCATGATCCAAGAAATTTTTCATTTTGCTGCATTGTAGAAAATGGATGGTTGTTTCCAGGCCCTGGATAACGTGATCTTTGCTCCCAGCAATATAAAGTGAGTAAGTTTTAGGAGTGGTTTGGAGAGCCCATCAGGCTTATGGTTGAGCAGAGCTGTTTCTGGGTTCTTTTGGATAGTGTGGCCTGTGACCATTCGCAACAGAGAGAAAATTCTATTCCAAAATCCCTGGATTCAAGGACATTCCCACCAAATATGGTAATAGGAGCCCTGGAGTTCGCACCCTCGAAAGCATAGTGGGGAGGAGTTTTGGAACATGATAGCCAGACGAGAAGGGACCAAATACCAGCGGGTAATTACCTTAATGCTGGCTTCCATCAAGGAGGTGTTTACTATCCCCTTGAAGGATTTTTGAAACATAGAAAACCACTTGTCCGCTTCCCATCCGACAGCCGGGTCCCTCTCCCAATTCCTAGCGTAAGGCGGCTTGTCAGGGTGCTCCGTCAGTGATGCATAAATCATGGAAATACCTCCTCTCTGATCAGTAATTTCAGAGCACCATTTTTCATAGGAAGTAATGCCTATAGGAGCAGGCTTAGACTTCCATAAAGAGGACATGAAATGATGGATTTGTTGTAAGCGGAATCTTTCTGATGGAGGCATATCCAATTTGCTGGTGCACCGGCCTAATGTCAAAGGACCCGGAGAGGACATAAAGTGATCAATTCTGTATAGACCCTTATTTGTCCACCATCTGAATGCCCGGATGTCCAGGCCCGTGGGAAATTGAGGGTTGTTAAAGAGATGCTGGAGGGGGCGAAAGCCTGAGACTAAGTAGGGGGAACTGTATAAGGAGAAGCATAGAGCCAGCGAGTGGGATAGGGTGGGGGCCATGATTGGGGTCTCGATTTGTTTCAGCAAAGTATCACTTTATAAGATCAACAATACTAAATCCATCATGCTAAACCTAGGAATAGATGCTATAACCAAACAACGTATCTCTGACACAACACCCTTTAACTGGTCTACCTCATCCACCCTCACATACTTAGGGATACTATTAACCTACTCGAGGAACTCTCTAATGAAAGTGAACTATGACAACCTGCTGGAAAAACTTGTACACATTTCCAAAGACCTAAGCCACATACTCGTCTCCTGGGTGGGTAAAATTTCCCAAGCAAAGATGTACCTACTTTCTCATGTGCTCTATCTATTCTGCACCATTCCGCTTCCTATGCTCTCCTGTCAAATCCATAAAATATTCACCTCATTTATCTGGCACAACAAACTACCCAGACTCAAGATAGAAATACTCCTGACCCCAGTACTCAAAGAAGGTATGGGAGCCCCTAATCTGCAAGCATACTATAAAGCAACAGTACTAGACCAACTTAGGGAATGGTGGACCCCTACGTCCAATAAACTATGGTCACAAATAGAATCATCGGCAATGGGTGTGAACCCGAAGCTCACGCTCGCTGCCAACATCCTCAACCATAAAACTCAACACCACTACCTAGACTTCATAAACGCTGCATCAAGAGTCTGGACAGTGAAGCGATAATACAGCAACCTCAGCAGCTCAATACTCACATTCTCCACCGGATCCCCATTGATGCAATAGGAGTACTAACCACAGACCTACCTCTTAAAGCCTGGCAAACCAATGGACTAACTAATCTGGGCCTACTGGTGACCACCACGGGTATCCACCCATTCAGATATCTACAACAGAATTATAATCTCCCTGACTCATCCTTCCTCCTCTACCTACGAATTCGTTCACTACTATCTAAGCTCTGCCTAACACCCAAAGACTCAGTTCTGGGCTGGATGGCATAATTAAGTACTACGACACCACTAAACCATCTACAAAAGGAATTTCATCAATGAGATCAATCCCCTCCTTCAATCTCATATTGGACGACAATATCGGATGAGACACCTTCAACCAAACAGTGGATTTTGGCGCTGGCCCTCCCCCTCCGACTGTCAAGATGTGTGACACACTGGGAATCGCTACAAAAATTGTGCCATAGATGGTACTTCACTCCAAAGAGACTAGCAACCATTTATCCATCAACCTCTCCCCTGTGTTGAAGGAACTGCACTCACCCTGGAACATTACATCACATATGGTGGGAGTGCCCTCACCTCAAAATCTGCTGGAAAGAAGTGGAGATCTACTTAAGATATTATGCCGACCCTCCCTGCAACCAAAACCCTTGGATCTTCTGCTGGGTCTCTCAATTCCCATGTCAGAACCCTAGCCACCCACATCCTAATTGCTGCCCGACTGGCAATAGCGAAAAAATTTAAATATCCCCTACCCCCCCACATCATTGGACCTTATTAACCTTCTAAATGCTCCCTACAAAATGGAACTCTCCTATGCAAAAGCCAACATGACCATTCATAATTTTTACAAGCATTGGGCCTCCTGGATAGCTGACCCCAGAAGTTCACCACCATGACCCAACCTACAACATCCCCCCACGTAAGTTCTCCTTGTCATCTCCTGGATCAGTAAAAATTTCCCCTTGAGACTCTGCTGCTGTTTTGTTACTAACATGATTAATGCTACTTGTACCACCATCAGTTTTGCTAGTTCTGATACAAATGTTGTTACTGCCCTCCCCACGCCCCGACACAGCATGATCCCTTTAAGGGGTGGCGGCGTGTGGGTGGCACCCTCCAACCAGGCATCCTGTACTAGCTCTTACTTTAATCTCTAGTACTTATCCATTCAATGCCTCATGGTGTGTATCACACAAATTCATGTTTACGGATCTACTATTCTTATCTAAATGCTACATACCATGTACAATTCATGTATTACTGAAAGAAAACTCCAATAAAAATGGATTGTTAAAAAAAATTAATTCTGGTTGGTATTGTTATCATTACTATGTTGCTTTGTCTTTTGAAGGTAAACCATATTCATCTTTACCCAACTAACACAAATTCTTCAATAATAATCTATTGAAAAAAAATATACTCTGCACATGTTTTTTTTTCCCTGCCCTAACCCAACAATAACCCCTGTGCACAGATATATACTTTCCTGCATGCCGCAGCAGCCACAATGTAATGCATTTGGTTAAATATTTTTTTCACTAGCTGTGGCTGTGAAGTAGACTTCCATGGGTTTCTGTGGAGCTAAATCTTAAGTGTCTTATGCCTTTAAGAGATGAGTTCACAAAAGTCTACAAGTTTTATTCAAAGGCTGACAACATTGTGGTGGCCATAGCCATGCAAGTAAGTATGTATCTATGGCAGGGAAGGGGGTGTGGTTTAAATCCTACGGGGGCAGAAAGGATAAGTACACTTCATATGAAAGTGCACTTATACTTTAAAGATTACTTAGAAAATGTTCCTGACTGATTGTTTCATTCATTAACATGAATATAAAAGTCTTTATTAAGATATATTGTGAGAAAAGATGATGCATACTTGAAAGGTAATGTCTTTTCCAGTAAAATCTAAGTCCATTAGGAATATACTACTTGGACATTACCTAATGTGGCAATAATGTGCACCACTATAAGGAAATTAGTACATTAACATTACAATGGACAATTTCAGCTTGTGAGTAATGCTTTATTAACAAAAAAAAAACAAGTTTAAGATATTTCCTTCAATTAATTTCTTTGAATGCAATTGTGCAAAAGGTAAATTAAAAAAAAAAAAATAAAAATAATGTTAACATGTTCCTAAGCTTCATTTGTATTACTTTAATCAAAGAGAGTTCAATGTTTATTGAATACTAGAACTTTCCAAATGAACACCAGAAAAATATCAATTTGATATATTTTAATGTCATTTGGGTCTATGTGTAAAAGTTGTCATTCTACCATCAGACATGCACTTAAAAGTCCTCTTGAACTTCTCTGTCTAAGCTGGCCCCTTCCCGTCAGATCTTTATCAGTAGCTAAAGTCAATATTTTGTCATGTAAACGTATACTTTAAGACTGCGTAACACCAAAGTTTTCCGCTACAACAAACCTTTTTTTTAACAACTGCATTTCAACTCATAATATGAAAAGCCAACCTTAAATTTAAAACACATGATGTATATGAATTTTAAATATTAAACTTCTTCCTTTATTTTATTATGTTACCTACATATACATTGAGCACATCGAACGGTATCCAGATTTTACATTAAATACACATAGAGCCTTGAAAAGCTTTAACTTATTTGTTTAATATCTATATCAAAATTTCAGACATTTAGCATTCACTTATTATGGATATGCATAATGTATACCATTGTTTCACTTTGCAGCAGATATCTTAGCAAGACAATGGGTATGATTTACTAAAACTGGAGGATGCAAAATCTGGTGTAGCTCTGCATAGAAACCAATCAAATCACAATTAAACAATCGGAAGTTAAAAGCTGATTTGCTACCATGCACAGCAGCACCAGATTTTGAACTCTCCAGTTTTAGTAAATCAACCCCACTGTGTTTTACTTGAGCTGTAACTCAACGGTTTCAAATAGTGTTGTTTGAGTCCTCCAATACCTGACACAATGGGGTTGATTTACTAAAGGCAAATAGACTGTGCACTTTCCAAGTGCATTTGCACTCTGCAAGGGCATTTGTTCCAGAGCTTAGTAAATTATGGCTCTGCTGACTTTTATCATCCAATCAGGTGCCAGCAAAAATTCTGTTTTTTATTTTCCTTGTATGTGATTGTGTATTCATTGCAAACTGAAGCTTCATCTCATTTACTATGCTGTGGAGCAAATGCCCTTGCAGAGTACAACTGCACTTGCAAAGTGCACTGTCTATTTATCTTTTATTTATGTGTGACGTTCAATCACAATCACATGTACCATAAAGCAAAAGAAATTGAACAAAAATTGAATAAAATGGAAAGAAAGAATAAAAATGTTTAATATAGACAGTTTTTGTAGTTCTAAAATTAAATAAACCAGTTATCTATAGATTATACAACTCATTAACTTTCATTAAAGTGTATGTAAAGGCAAAACTTATTTTTTTATTTAAGATATAATATAAAAGGGTTTAAACCCCAGTAAGGTTTTTATTCCTAGCAAACAATCAAACTCTCCTGCACTCAAAAGTGATGTGATGGCAATAAATATTGACTAGAATATCTATGGCTACCGGTAGGTGCACAGACCTTGCTGCCCTCCAAGGGTCAGGGAACACTCAATGGAAACACTATGGAAAAAACAAAAATAGGGCGCACTAATCTTGCGCATTACACAAGTGGTGTTTTTTGGTATATAAAGAGTAAGGAAATATACTCACAAACAAGCAGGTCATAAAAACATATCAAAGTTCACAATGGACACAAAGCAACCAGGTCACCAGGACCATGCCCAGCATGCCGGAGAACCTTTCCAGATGGCTGAGGCGTTTCAATGGGAGATCCCCTCTTTCCTCAGGGCCCATCTGTGATGCTGCATTGACACATTAGATATAGAAAATGGGTGTCATCACATCTCATCATTGATGGGGGAGGGGTCTCTAGATCATGTGATGAAACCCATTTGCTATATTTAATATGTCAATAAAGCATCACAGATGGGCTCTGAGAAAGAGGGGATCTCCCCTCAAAATGCGTCAGCCACCTGGAAGGTTTTCCGGCTTGCTGGACACTGTCCCAGTGACCTGGTTGCTTTGTGTCCATTGTGAACTTTGATATGTTTTTATGAATTACTTGTTTGTGAGCATATTTCCTTTCTTTTTATATACTAATAAACACCACTTGGGTAATGCGCAAGGTTGGTGCGCCCTCTTTTCGTTTTTCTGCAGGGTTTTTATACCTGTCTGTATCACCACGGGGGAAATGTTCTAGTCCTGGTAACCATTGTCTCTGATATGGAAAGCATCTGAAATTTAAACTTCAACTTTAACTGCAGCAGATAAAAATGAGGTCACCAAACTGACTGACTGTAAGGAACCACCCGGGGCCATTGGAAGACCAGTGCGCAGGCGCACGTAGCGTGTGCGCGCATCCGTTGCCCGGTTGCGCACGCTTGTGCGCGTTCGCGTGCGCCTATGCGCGTGCATGCTCAGGAGCGTCGGCATTGGCACCAAAACAGCCATTTAAGCTCTCTGCTCCCAGCAGTCAGTGCTGTCCATTCTACAGCTTTCTGGTTCCTGTGACCCCAGAGTTTACTCTGAGAGATTTCCTGTATCTGTGACCCCGGCTTCCTGTTTGACCTCTTTGCCTGCTGCCTGCCCTGACCTTCAGCCTGCCTCTGACTACGCCTCTGCCTGATCCTCTGATACTTTTGTTGCCCGCACCCTGCCTGTACCCTGCCTGTACCCGACTATCCGCTTGCCTGAACCACTTGTACCACACAACTTTCTTTTCTGGGAACAACAAACATGGGTGTAATGTATCTGGCCTCTGTTTTTCAAGACTTCAATGCAGAGCTTTATATGCAACCAATGTAGTGAGTAAAATACAAATGTGAGGATGTAACAAAGTTGGAAAAAGGGATATTTTTGCTTTTGAAATTTACATGTTTTGACACCCGACATAATTTCCTTGCAGCTTTCTGTCACCTGTATGATTACTGGACAATGACTCAGATTTATCATACTTCTAAGTGTTGATTGGTTATGCACAGTAGTATAAGGGTTCTTAACTTTCCAATATTACAATCAACCATTTAAAAAAAACCTTAGCTAATTATCTTTTTTTTCCCAATGATGGAAATGCTAAGAACCCTTCTAGATCTTCATTTTACATAATCTGGTGGCAATGATCTCAATGAAATTATAGAATGAGCTACTGAGTAATAAAAATTACCACATTCCTTTTTTCATTACTTTTTTTCAACCGTCATTACAGATTGATCCATTACAGCTTGCTAGCTTCATTTGTATCGTGGGTAGACTGATGCTAAACTGTTGTTATATGCGCTTGCACAGGATTAAAAAACTCTTATTTTCTGATACATTTCTGATCTGAAATCTATCAGTTGCTGTCACGCTTCCATGTGTTAGTCCTAATGTGAGCATTAATTTGATTTTTGTATTGTTCTTAGTGATTCTCTGAGCATATACTTTATTTAAACTTAAAGTGTTACTAAACCCACAACAGTAAAATCAGTCTGTATATGCAGTAAAGCATGCTTGTTATACTTACTGTGGGACCTAAGGGGTTAATCCTGCACATAGTATAAAAAGGCTGTTTGATTATGTCTTGTTTGATCCTCCTCTTCTTCCACAGTCCCCAATCCATCTCCTGATAGAACAGAGCCTTGGCGTCACTCTGCATATGTTCAGTTTGGTGTGAATTGCTAGAGAGTTTCTTTTTTCATTGGGGTGGGATACATGTGATCGACACAGGACCAATTAGCACTGTCCAGACAGAGGGTCAGGGGTCCTACAGCCTCCAGAAAGAAATCAAGTCTGGGGTACACTTTATGAGCAGAGGAAAAGAAGGTAAAATCTTTCTCGTTGCAATGTGTGCACCTCCATGGGTCAAAGAGGTCTTCTTTGGATATTAAGGAGTGTTAGGCAGAGGATTATTTGTGTTTTAGATTGGTAGAATCCATAGTAGGGTCAAGAACTTCATTGAAGTCTCCAAAGATTACTATGGGATTGGACTTAAATGGCTTAAAAGGATTTTTGATTGATATTGGGGGCGTACATGTTGACCAGAGTTATGCGGAAGTTGATAATTGTTGCTGCAATGATGAGATATGGACCATTAGGGTCAGTATCTATGGAGTGGAGAAGAAAGGAGGCAGAGTCATGAATGGCTACCATGACTCCTTTCCATTAAGAATTGGCATTGGCAAAGAATATATGAGGGAATTCCGGGTGAGAGCACTTAGGTGGGTTGGAAGCATTAAAGTGTGTCTCTTGAATACAGACCACATTGCACTTTTGCCATGAGAGCTTCTCTCCACATAAGTGATCTATTAAAGAGGCTGTCAAGCCCATTAGCATTCAGTGAAAGTAATTTTAGCGCCATAATTAATTGAAAAGGACTGTAGTTGTGTTGCTTTGACAACGTGAAAGATTTGACCCTCTATGACACTACAGGCAGAAAAAAGTTAGGATACCAGGTATCCCAAAGCACATAACATTTTAAAATAAGATGCTTGTACCAGCTCACTGGGCGGGGGGGTTGGGTAGAGAGGTGGGAGAGAAAAGTAGAACAGAGAGGTGTAAAGAAGGAGACACAAAATTGTGTGCACATCACACCCATAATCTGGGGTGAGGATAACATGTGCAGCTAAGAATATAGGAAGACAAACTATAACTGGTTAGAACACTGTCAGATCACCTGAGGCTAGGTGACAGATGCACTCTGTTGGTGTTAGCAGCGCACTGCTAAGGTAGTGAACTCTTCAGCTGACTGCTTCAGGTGGAGCTCAGGATGGTTCAGGAAAGCAGATCCACTGGAGCACTGACATGGATTGCACAGGAAGCTAGAGCAAAGGTTCCCCAGGGCGTGTAATCTAAGAGCCAGTAGGTGTTCACCAGATGGTGAGGATGGACTTCGCTGCAGCTGACTCCAGGTCACGGCCCCCAGAGTCTCCCAGCAGGGTATGTCAGGAAGGCATGCCAAGGGTCAGGGCAACAAGCAGACAGGATAGTCAGAACACGCTATGGGTCGGGGTATCAGGCAGGCAGGAATAGTAAAGAGAACAGGCCAAGATCGGTACACAGAAACAAACTAGAGCACATGGCAGGAAACACACAGGGAACCTAGACACACTATTGCTGGGGCAAGGCTGGTTTGCACTACACAGAGTTAAGTAGTCTTTCATGTTGGAGGCTGGGGTGGAGCCATGCTGAAAGGAGATTATCTAAACATCCAGGTGTGAGAGCTCAGTCCCTAAGCTGAAACACAGAGCAGAGAGGTAAGCAGACAGACAGGATATGAACCATTACTGGAGATCCATTACAAACACAGAAAAAAAGAAAAATATATACCAAAACTCAGCACGGGGAAGTGTCAATGAAGAGTTGAGGTGCTACGGTACCCATAGTAAAGGACATCTGATGCAAATCAGGTGTTATTTGCTTGGTGCCATTCATCCGAGATATGTTGTGGGGATATAGCATTAGATGGGATAGACATTGATGGTGGGGATAGACCCCAATTATGGAGCTGTTTTATGCCCTGTTTGAGGTGATAGATGCCACAGCTTTGCCTTCGTATGTGACAATAAGTTTAGTCGTAAATCCCCACTTGTATATGATGTTTGGATCCCTTAGGATAGAGGTCACAGGTGTGAGCTCCTTGCACTTTTGTGCTGTAGTGGCAGATATATTGCTGTATAAGGTCAGGGTCATATAAGGCTCTGGGAATGCTGACATATTTTTGGCAGAAAATAATATGCATTCCTTGGCTTGGAAAAAATGCAATCTTGCTAATATATCCCAAGGTTTATCTGCAGGGATATGTGATGGTTTAAAAATCCTGTGTGCTCTGCGATTGTGAGGTCTAAGGCAGATAGAGAGGGGACCAGTGCCTTAAAAAATTGTTGCAGGTAGAGGGTTAGCTCTGCAGAGGGGAACGGCCTCTAATTTTGAGGTTATTCCTGCAAAAGCGGTCCTCTAAGTCCGACATTTTTGCAGTAATGTGTTGTAGTTCTTCTGCTTAGTGTTGGTGTGTATTGACTAGCTCATTATATGCAGTGACATAATTGCTCAACTGATGTTCAAGTGTATCCGTGCGTTCACCTATACTGTCAATCTGATATTGCATATGGGATACAGCTTGATTTATGTCTTTTCTGAGATCTTTTCTTAGATCCTTTTGTAAAGACAGGAGTATATGCTTGAGCATATTTTCAGATACAGGATTGTCAGTAGTCGGGAGTGTGGTAAGAGAATCAGTTTGTTCTTGTTCAGAGTCAGTGTCATCATTATTATCAGCTTCAGGAGATTGGTGATGTGGGAGATGCTTTTTGCTTACCAGAGCCTGGTGGAATGGTGAGGAATGTGGGGATAAAGCGGCTCTCTGCGCTATGTCTGGATCTGTTTCCTTGCAGTGTGGAGCAGTCCATGTCCTCTGAGGGTACTCCAGGAGAGGCATGCTGTGAAGCTGGGAGCGCCGCTCTGTGAGAGGCTCAGGTGCCTTCTTGCCTGTTTCTAGGCCGGGACCCACTGAAGAAATCAGTGAGTTTCCACAGCTCTAATGGTGGAGCTTTCTTTATTGTCATGGTCTGCTGTGGCTTCGGTTGTTGGGCTGCCATGTTGTGAGCAGGTATCATGGCTGTAGCGGGTCCCTTGCCTTGATTTCTTCCCCATGCTGGCAGAGAGAAAGATCTATGCTGCCATCACGGTGCTCGACAAAGCTCCGTCCGGTCCAGCAGCCTCATAGGACAATCAGGGGAGAATAAAAACTCCTCCTACAAGCTTTAACCAGTGCTCGGCTGAACACTAATAGAAGTCACACTGCTATATACTGCTGATGAGAAAAGGTATTTAGCAGTTTATATTTACTAAAGTAATTGCATTTCCATGTTCTGTGCACTGTGGGAGACCAGATATAGTGAATGCAGGATTCTGGGTTTAGTAAAACTTTAATTTGCAATTTAAAGTGGAAAAAAAGCCTAACTATAACTCTTTATAAAATTGTTCCCTCCCCCTCCTCCTACCTTTCCTACCTACCCTGTATAAAAAGATCTGTGTACCCATTTTTAATCCTCTCTAGTCCAGTCATGTTATTCTGCAGCTCCAGTTTCCCTGTGAAAGGAACCATGACATCACCTGTAGGTGCTCATGGCCCAGCCATTGTCCACTCTCCCCTGCAGCAGCTGCTCGCTGACACACAGGGGTGAAAGCTGTAGAATCACATGACTGGACTAGAGCAGATTAATAGGTAAGTACACAGATCTTTTTAAATCAGAGTAGGCAGGATACGTAGGAGGAAGGGAGAGGTAACATTTTTCTTTCAAATAGTTTTTATTGGGTCTGCGATGCTCAAACATACATCTTATGCAGAAGATACAGATACAAACTTAGTCCAACATGTCTTATGTAACTATCAGCAATCTAATGTATCTCCACTCCAGTTAAAGCTTTATAGTTTACACATAGTAAGAAATATAAAGACGTCTGCTATACAAAAAAAGAAGCTTACGTTATTGCCTCATCCCCCCCCCCCCCGCCAGGTCAGCAGAGTGTAAGCTTCCCCAAGTCCTTTTGGACCTCAGGAGCCCCAACGGGAACTAGCTGCTCCCGAGGTCCGGGCGGACATATTTCTCACACCAGTCGAGGGAGGGCCGTCCACACTTCATACTTAACTTAAGCAGATTGTACCAATACTTTTATGCAAATGTATGTTGTTTATTGTTATAACTGTGACCCAGTCTCAGGGTAATATAATAGAAGAGTATAGCATTAATAAGAGAATAGAAGAAGAGTAAAAGAGGAAATAGAAAGAGAGAGAGAAGTAAAGAGTGCCTTGTGTGTGCCTAAATTCATCATCCTGCATTCCTGTAGCCCCTTATCTATGTTTAAGTAGCTTCTTAGTCTAATGAAAAGCTGTTCGCCCATGCGCCCCACAGCCAATTGAAGTAAGATGATTTTTGGGTATAGTTTGCAAAATATTTTTCATATGTATACTGCGTTTGTGTCCTATAGATTACTTCAGAGATGTTAGGAGCGTTCTTAGTTTTCCATTTGGAGGTTATTGTCAATTTTGCTGCAATTAAGATATGTGTTATTAATGGTCTAAACTGGGGAGTGATTAAGTGTATACCTACATTCAAAAGCGCCATTTTGGGGTTTGGTCTAATTATAATGCCTGTAATTTTGGCAATCAGTTCAAATACTCCCTTCCAAAAACTTTTAAGTACCTTGCATCCCCATAGCATGTGCAGTATTCCTCCAGCTCCCCCACAATCCCTCCAGCACGCGCTGGAGGAATTCCGATAGAACTGTGAAAGTCTCACAGGAGTCATATATGTTCTATATAGAATTTTCATTGATAGTTCCCAATGGTTTACGCAATGGGAGTGTGTATAGTTGGATCTCAACGCTTTTTGCCATTCTGATTTCGTTATATGGGTTCCTAGTTCCTTTTCCCAGTTCAGCATGTTAGATGTTTTGATTAAGTCTGATGTGTAATGGAGTTTGTTATAGAACCATGATATACCCTTTTTCCTATCTTTTTGTTGGGAGTCCAAGTATTCCCAAGCTTCCTTGTGTACTTTGTAGTGTAGATCTCCTTGGGCTCTGTGTAGGTGCATTATTTGGTTCGAAGAGTATGAGGGAGACCCAAGTTGTTGGGACAAAATTTCCGTGTATGTCTTGGCCTTCCTAAGTAGCGATTGTGGTATTTTAAAGTTAGGAATCAAGTACTCATAGATTTGTAGATTGAATTTTTTGCATTCAAGCTGGGGTTGAAGCATGAAAATTATCCCATGCATGTAGGGTTGCTTCACTGACCTGATTATAATCGATTGTAGTGCCTATTAAGGTCAAAAGCAGCAGGTAAGGGAGATGTCTATTCCCCTCTAAGTGTCTCTCTATCAATACCCACTGTTTGTCTGATTTAGGGTTGAACCATGCTCTGGCTTGCTCTAGTAATGCTGCGTAATGGTATTTCCTTAGGTCAGGAAGGCCTCCACCCCCCTAGGTTTCGGCCTCAATAATACGGGATATGATATTTTAGCTCTTCCTGACTGCCACACAAATTTCCGGAAATTTTTTTCTGTTTCTATAAAAAACTTTTCTGGAATTTTATTGGGATAGTCCTGAAGTAATAAATGATTTTAGGTAGTGTTATCATCTTCAAAGCCGCACTCCTGCCCATCCAGGAAAGTTTGAGGTTTTGAATGTGTTTAATGTCTGATCTAATTATATTCAATAGTTTAGGAAAGTTAGCCTCATAAGTGAGAGTAGATAAAGAAGGGACAGTCACACCTAAATATGCCAACGATTTTTCCTCCCACTGGAATGAGAATTGTTGCTTAAGCTTGGTAAGTACAGTTTTAGATATTCCAATAGGTAAGATACATGATTTAGCATCATTCAGTTTGTAGTATGACAATGACCCAAACTCTTCTAATATCTTTATTACATTTTTCAGAGAAGACACCGGATCAGTAAGAGTTAGAACTACATCATCTGCAAATAGTCCGATCTTATGAGATCGCCCTCCCACTTGGATTCCTGAGATACCATTGTTTGATCTAATGGCCTCCGCCAGGGGCTCCATCAATAGAGAAAAAATTAAAGGAGAGAGAGGGCATCCCTGGCGGGTGCCATTAGTAGTTTTAAATTTGTCTGATAAGACATTCAAATTATATACTCTAGCTGAAGGTCTTGTATATAACGCAGAAATCGCTGAATACAGGAGACCCCGGATGCCAAACTTTTCTAAAGTCGCTTTAAGATACCCCCAGTGCACCCTATCTCCCCTATAAAAAACGTTTTTTTCAGCATCCAATGTCAAAATAACTGTGGGTGCACTGCGGATATTTGTAAGATTAATCAAGTTGAATATACGTCTTGTTCCATCTGACGCTTGCCTATTTTGAACAAAGCCCACTTAGTCTGAGTTGATTAGTTGTGGGGTGTAAGGGGCAATATGGTTTGCAATTATTTTTGCATATAGCTTTAGATCTGTGTTTAATAAAGAAATTGGCCTAAAGTTCTGTGGGGAATCTGGCGTCTTCCCTGGTTTAGGTAGAGCTATGATTGTGGCTTGTAACATTTCTTCCGGAAAAGAGGAGGAGTGAGCTGCTTGATCAAATATTATCTTGATTTGGGGGGCTAAGATTTCTGAGAAGACTTGATAGTATTCAGCTGAAAAGCCATCAGGGCCAGGTGATTTGTAGGGAGATTGCGTATTGCGTCAATAATTTATTTTTCTGTAAATTGGGAATTTAAGAGAGGTAACATTTTTAAGAATAGCTAGAGTTAGACTTTTCTTCCACTTTAAGTTGTTTGTTTAGTACCTCACAGGGGGGTAACTACAGATTATGGAGCCCCATTGCAATTTTGATGGGGCCTCATGTCTATCCCATTTTTATTCATATTAACATAAAGTATGGCTATATCAGGCAGAGGTAGTAGGAAAGCTGTCAGCATAATTAGTACACTACTAGGGATCAGAATTGTGCAGAGAGGTATTCAGGAAAGATGGGGAGAGGTGCATCAGTTCAAGAAATTAACCTTTAACTGTTATTTTCAGTTAACTGCTCTGTCCTCAGTAGCTCACTGGTTGTCTTCAACATCTCAGATCTTAGATCAAAGGTGTAAATAAGTTCTATCAACTTAAAATCCACTTTATTTGTTGGTAAACACAAAAGCAACATGCTTTTCCTACAGTGCTTCAGTGCACAGAAAACACATAGCAGTGTCCTTTCAGTGCATAAAACAGTCTTTAAACACAGTAAGATACAGTATCTCACAAAAGTGAGCACACCCCTCACATTTTTGTAAATATTTTATTATATCTTTTTTCATGTGACAACACTGAAGAAATGACACTTTGCTACAATATAAAGTAGTGAGTGTACTGCTTGTATAACAGTGTAATTTTGCTGTCCCCTCAAACTAACTTAACACACAACCATCAATGTCTAAACCGTTGGCAACAAAAAATGAGTACACCCCTAAGTGAAAATTTCCAAATTGGGCCCAATTAGCCATTTTCCCTCCCCGGTGTCATGTGAATTGTTAGTGTTACAAGGCCTCAGGTGTGAATGGGGAGTAGGTGTGTTAAATTTTGTGTTATCGCTCTCACTCTCTTATACTGGTCACTGGAAGTTCAACATTGCACCTCATGGCAAAGAGCTCTCTGTGGGGCCTCCTCAAACAGAGGGTGGAGTAGCGCAAGGTCTCTAATATCCACCAGCTCTGTGATGTCATCATGGAGGAGTGGAAGAGGACTCCAGTGGCAACCTGTGAATAGGGATGGGCCCCCCCGCTTCGAGTCAAACTCATGTTCAACTTGAACATCGGGGGTTCACCTGTTTGGCGCATCCTGAACATTATGGGACGTTCGTGGGAACTTCGAGAGCCCCATAATGCATTCCAATGGGGGGGGGGAGAATGCCAACCGCTGATTGGCCAAAGCATGATCATAATCTGCATGCTTTGGCCAATCACAGAGTGCTATGCTGTGAGAGATATGATTGGCTAAAGGCAGGGTGCCTTTAGCCAATCACTGCTCAGCAGCCTCAATCCATGCCCCACACTATATAAAGCCACTTGTACAGCGGCTCTATGTAGTGTGAATAACGGTGGATAGAGAGACAGTGAGCTTAGGCAGCGACATGCAGGCAGTTTAGTGTAGCTAGCTAGCTGATTATTGTGTATTGTGAAAAACAGATAGATAGATAGATAGATAGATAGATAGATAGATAGATAGATAGATAGATAGATAGATAGATAGATAGAGTGATCTATATACAATCAGTTAGTACAGGCAGTTTAGTGTAGAGTGAAATCTATGATAGATAGATAGATAGATAGATAGATAGATAGATAGATAGATAGATAGATAGATAGATAGATAGATAGATAGGGCAATCTATATACAGTCAGTTAGCGCAGGCAGTTTAGTGTATAGTGTAATATATACTAGATACAGTTATGCTCATAAGTTTACATACCCTGGTAGAATTTATAATTTCTTGGCCATTTTTCGGAGAATATGAATGATAACACAAAAACATTTCTTACACTCATGGTTAGTGTTTGGCTGAAGCCATTTATTATCAATGAATTGTGTTTACTCTTTTTAAATCATAATGACAACAGAAACTACCCAAATGTCCCTGATCAAAAGTTTACACACCCTGGTGATTTTGGCCTGATAACATCCACACAAGTTGACACAAAGGGGTTTGAATGGCTATTAAAGGTAACCATCCTCACCTGTGACCTGTTTGCTTGTAATTAGTGTGTGTGTCTAAAAGGTCAGTGAGTTTCTGGACTCCAGACAGATCCTTGCATCTTTCATCCAGTGCTGCACTGACCTTTCTGGATTCTGAGTCATGGGGAAAGCAAAAGAATTGTCAAAGAATCTGCGGGAAAAGGTAGTTGAACTGTATAAAACAGGAAAGGGATATAAAAAGATATCCAAGGAATTGAGAATGCCAATCAGCAGTGTTCAAACTCTAATCAAGAAGGGAAAGAGGGGTTCTGTTGAGGGGGTTCTGTTGAAACCAAACCACGGTCAGGTAGACCAACTAAATTTTCAGCCATAGCTACCAGGAAAATTGTTCGGGATGCAAAGAAAAACCCACAAATAACTTAAGGACTCTCTGGAAACATGTGGTGTGCTGTTTCAAGATGCACAATAAGGAGGCACTTGAAGAAAAATGGGCTGCATGGTTGAGTCGCCAGAAGAAAGCCATTACTATGCAAATGCCACAAAGTATCTCACTTACAATACACCAAACAGCACAGAGACAAGCTTCAAAGCTTCTGGCACAAAGTCATTTGGAATGATGAGACCAAAATTGAGCTTTTTGGCCACAACCATAAACCCTACATTTGGAGAGGAGTCAACAAGGCCTGTGAAACATGGAGGTGGATTGCTGATGTTTTGGGGATGTGTGAGCTACAAAGGCACAGGACATTTGGTTAAAATTAATGACAAGATGAATGCAGTATGTTATCAAAAAATACTGGAGGAACATTTGCATTCATCAGCCAGGAAGCTGCGCATGGGACGTACTTGGACATTCCAACATGACAATGATCCAAAACACAAGGCCAAGTCGACCTGTCATCGGTTACAGCAGAATAAAGTGAAGGTTCTGGAGTCGCCATCTCAGTCTCCTGACTTCAATATCATTGAGTTACTCTGGGGAGATCTCAAATGTGCAGTTCATGCAAGATAGTCCTTCAGGTCTGGTATGGACTTTAAGTGGAACCCCGTGCCAAATAAAAAGAATGGCACAGGGGTCTCCACAAAATCCAAACCAGACCCTTATCTGAGCACGCAGCCCTGGTATGGCAGGCGGGGGTGACGACCAGCGAAAGTTCTCTCCGAACCATACCAGGCCACATGCCATAAACATGGGAAGGGTGCTTTGAGGTCCCCCTCAAAGCACCTTGTCCCTATGTTGATGGGGAGAAGGGCCTCATCCCCACAACCCTTGCCGGTGGTTGTGGGGGTCTGCGGGCAGGGGGCTTATCAGAATCTGGAAGCCCCCTTTAATAAGGGGGCCCCCAGATCCTGACCCCCCCATGTGAATAGGTATGGGGTATATTGTAACCCTACCCATTCACCAAAAATGTAGTAAAGTGGTATAAAAAAAGGGGCAGTTTTTGACAAGTCCTTTATTGTGTAAAATAGCTCTTCTTTTTTCTTCTTTCTTCCTCCATCTTCTCCTGCCCCGGTCCTTCTTCTGGTCTTCTGCTTTTTCTTTCGGTCTTCTACCTTCCTCTCTTCATCTGCTATCTTCATCTTCTTCTACCTTCTTCTTTCACCGCCCCCACTCCCACTGCCGCAGCTGTGCGGTCCAGAGGCGTCTCCCAGAATGGGCGGTCTGCAGTCTGACATTTAGTGACCCCGTCCCTTCTGATGTCATTCGTTGTCAGAGGGGGTGGGTCACCCATTTACATCACTGGGTGCCCCCCTTCTTAAGAAAAAATGTCAAACTGAAGACTGTCCATTCTGGGAGACGCCTCTAGACGGCACGGATGCGGCAGCGGGAGGCGGGGCAGTGATAGGAGAAGGAAGAAGAAGATGAAGATTAAAGATGAAGAGAGGAAGGAAGAAGACCAAAAGAAGAAGTAGAAGACCAGAAGAAGGATCAGGGCAGGAGAAGATGGAGGAAGAAAGAAGAAGAGCTATTTTACACAATAAAGGATTTGTCAAAAACTGCCTCTTGTTTTTTGTACCACTTTACTACTTTTTTGGTGAATGGTTAGGCCATACCTATTCACATGGGGGGGTCGGGATCTGGGGGCCCCCTTATTAAAGGGGGCTTCCAGGTTCCCTTAAGCCCCCCACCCACAGACAACCACCGGCAAGGGCTGTGGGGATGAGGCCCTTCTCCCCTAAGGGGACCTCAAAGCACCCTCCCCATGTTAAGGGCATGTGGCCTGGTATGGTTCAGAGGAGGGGCTCACTCGTCCCCACCCCCTTCTGCCATGCCCGGGCTGCATGCTCGGATAAAGATATGGTTTGGATTGTGGGGGGACTCCCACAACATTTTTTTTTAAAATTTGGTGCAGGGTTTCCCTTAAAATCCATACCAGATCTGAAGGGCCTGGTACGGACTTTGGGGGGGGGGACCCTTAACCATTTTTTTTATTTTGGGTGGGGTTCCCCTTAAAATACATACCAGACCTTAAGGGTCTATTACGGACTTTGGGGCGAACCCTACGCACGTTTTTTTTTAAATTTCGGAACGGGGTTCCGCTTAAAATCCATACCAGATCTGAAGGGCCTGGCATGGACTCGGGGGGGGGGGGTATCAACGCAATGCTTTTTCAGTGATTTACATTACATTTGAATACATTAAGCCGCAAGTGGTTTTAAGTGACAATTTTTCCTGTACAAATGTCATTTTGCTCTGGCACTGTTCTAAACATCACAGAGGTGCACTCTTTTACAGGCAGACTAAGGGGACCCCCCCAGGCACGATATTTGAAGGAATATTTCATTTTTATTGTTTCACTTTAAGCATTTTTAAAATCACTGCTCCTGAAAAAACGATCAATTTAAAAACTTATTTTTTCCATTGATACATGTCCCCTAGGGCAGGACCCGGGTCCCCATACACTTTTTAGGGCAATAACTTGCATATAAGACTTTAAAATTAGCACTTTTGATTTTTCATGTTCGAGTTCCATTGATTTTAACCCCTTCCTTACCGGGCCATTTCTGACACTCCTCTCCTACATGTAAAAATCATCATTTTTTTGCTAGAAAAATACTCAGAACC
Organism: Glandirana rugosa; assembly: GCA_018402905.1. Taxonomy (NCBI): domain Eukaryota; kingdom Metazoa; phylum Chordata; class Amphibia; order Anura; family Ranidae; genus Glandirana; species Glandirana rugosa. The sequence goes on along the minus strand of BLSH010404266.1, from coordinate 217,305 downwards.
CCCAAACATTATATATGTTTTTTTAGCAGGCACTCTAGGGAATAAAATGGCAATCATTGCAACTTTTTATATCACACGATATTTGCGCAGGAATTTTTCAAACGCGTTTTTTTTGGAAAAGAAACAGTTTAGTGAATTAAAAAAATACAAAACAGTAAAGTTAGCCCAATTTTTTTTTATGTTGTAAAAGAGGATGTTACGCCGAGTAAATTGATACCCAACATGTCATGCTTTAACATTGCAAACATTCGTGGAATTGCGCCAAACTTTGGTACTTAAAAATCTCCATAGGCGACGCTTTAAAATTTTTTACAGGTTACATGTTTAGAGTTACAGAGGAGCCCCAATTTTA